>OZ026617.1:63620647-63758147 GCA_964020975.1 Hermodice carunculata
TTTTTTGGTAGGCCTACCCAGTTCTTCTGCCTTTTTTGGAGAACCTAGAACGAAAACATAACTGGAAATACTTGGCATATGCATTATGTATACACAGTGGTACCTGCTGTATGCAACCACTGCTGTGACTGACTGAACATACTGCACTGTACAAAAAGGTAAAGCCCCTTCCATTCATGTCCGTGCTTAACTTTTTGATATTGTATATCTTGAAATAGATTTAACAGTATGGTATCTCAGGCCACCAAGAACTCGTGTAGCATGCAATGTTCAATGAATCAAGGAGTCACTTTATCTGTAGATTTACCTGCAGTGACAGGTCACCTGCTGTATGTGGCCATTTTTTCTTGGCAGAAGGGGTGGCCACATACAGCAGGTACCACTTTAAATACTTAGAACAACTATCATGTTGTGAACTTCAGTTTTTGGGGGGTGCTGTGCCTGTCACGGGCCCAATTTTAAGTGTCGAGACTGGCCAGAAAATATTATCAGAACACAATCTGTTTATGCATAATATAATGTTAGAAACAGTTGACTCAAATATGAACATACCATCATATGCTTTCTTTGGTTTATGAAAACTCTGCAATGTCTCAGTACAACTTTTCCTCATGAGAAGTTCTCCAGTGCGGCTTAATCTTTCCACCAAAAGGAGAAGGGCTGTGATATGTTTGCAGGTTCCATGTGGGCCTTTTCCCACTGTGCACTCACATTGGGAATTTATGATTTCACCTCTGTGGTTTAGTTTTGTTTTCACATTGTATGTAACCTGGAATGTAAATATTGTAACATGTACTAATAAAACCAGAAGTCTTTGTTCAGTTTTGGCAAGGCCACAGAAAGATACATGTTTCTCATAAGTTCATATAATGGAGGTATTCTATATTTCATTTTTTAACATTTTATACAGATGAGATTCATAACCCTGAAACATCATTTAGGTACATTCTT
This sequence comes from Hermodice carunculata, assembly GCA_964020975.1. Lineage (NCBI taxonomy): Eukaryota > Metazoa > Annelida > Polychaeta > Eunicida > Amphinomidae > Hermodice > Hermodice carunculata. The sequence goes on from OZ026617.1 coordinate 63,621,599, forward strand.
ATGCATTTCTCCTCCACCCTTCATGTACCTGGACAGCTTTTGAAATGTGAATAAACATTGAGAAACAGTATTTTCTGTGACCTCACAATGAACCATTCATTGGGTAGACTGATTTGCTAGCTAAACTACATAAATATAGTTTTATTTCAGAGCAATTTAGAGTGACATGACACATGTACAATATAAACTGGTATCCATGAAAACAATAAGGATGCAAAAGTAACTTTGACACAAATATTTACCTTTTTGCTCATTTCTGCTCTGACAATCCCTGTAAAGAATGTGTCGCCCTTTTCCCCTTGATTCTGTGCCATACTGCATGCTTCTACACGTTTGGACTTCAACATGCGCTCACCCTTCTCAATGGCTGCGAGGTCCCCCACATTTAGCAAATCCAGAGCCTGTCGGAGCTCAACATATGCTGTCAGATGCGACATGCGCATTGGCGGTATGTTTTGTGTGTTTTCAGTTATGGTTTTGAATCCTTGGTCGGGCCATTGAGGAAGGGGTGTTTCTTTTTTCAGACTGAGTATAGGTTCAGAATGAAAATTGTTGTTTCTGTCATATGCTTCAAGTCTGAAAAAAAATGTGCAAGATTAAATATGTGTCCTGTCAACTTAACTGAGAAAGTCTGTATGAGGTAATGAAGGGCAGCCACGCTGTTCAAATGTAGGGAAAAAGGTAAACTTTCAAACTGGAGGGGACATAAAGTTACTTTTCCTTTTCTTGTTCAGTTTTTCATCTTTGCCTTTGAGTATGCAGTGTTTTTACCTCATTGTTATTCTGGACAAACACATTACCAACAAGTGTGCTGTATACACAGCACACCCATAAAGCACTCTCCCCAGAGGAACAAGACAACAGCAGCATTAACACCTTGCTAATCCCCTGGAGTGACCCAATATACAAGCTACTGGCTGGGCCCCAGAGGCTTGGCTCAGGTCAGGCTACTGGTGGCTTATGTACACTTTGACCAGGTTATTCCACATTTGAAATAATGTATGTATGGCTATGAAAGTCTCTCTTTATGGAACATTAATTATACTTTTAATCACAGTCTCATAATTTGACTTGTCACAGAATTGTGTGTGGCCAAGAGAGGTATTTATACACACACACAGCAATATATGACCAGTGATGTAAACTGCTGGTTCAACCCATTGGAGTAAAGTGACTAAACTTATAATCTTGGGATAAATTCCTGTAAGATAATATATGAAACTGATCAGCAAGTACTTACCTTTCTACTAAATCACACTTTTTGCCTTTAATTGGTGCTCCTCTCTTGATCAGTTCCTGTTTTAACTCAAAGACTCTCCACCTCCCATAATCTGCCATGCTTAGCTGGTGGGCACTCAGCCAGGCTAGGGTGTATAGTACCCCAGAGCCATCTGGTGGTGAAACTCATTTCTTACATGGTCTATTAGGGGCACACTCTTATTCTATCTCCGGAATTGTCAAATCTAGCAGCTTGGGCTAGATATATGAGGATGGAAGGAATTTGGTCTCCTATCTGAAGGGCTCTCCCACAAGCTTCAGTTGTGTGCAGAGAACTTATTCAATGAGGATGCAAGACCCAATGCGAATGACACTGTAAATGCCACAGATCAAATTTGAAGTGCACTGAGCTGTACTCTTGTAAAGCCGGTTGCATTGATAATTGATATTATACATTGCAGCATATCCACAAAAATATATTTGCTATTAATGCCTTAACCAAAAGGCCTGCAAATATGTAGACAGGTTCTTCTTGTGAAAATATCACAAGGGAAACGTATTTGCACTTGTATTATATAAATCCCTAACATCAGAGTTGGTACACGTCTTGCGTATTTTCATTATGATTTTACAATAAAGCACCATTCTGCAAACATTTATGTTTCTATCACTTATATTACCACTTTGATGACCAAATATGTTAGAATCAAGTTCAGTGGCAACTTTCAGATGCATGGGTTAATTTTGTCATTTTGGGGGAACTTCATTTGTGATGCAAATCAACTGCATGGTTGGCATATATCTTAAAACTTGTTACAGAACTAGTCTGTCCCTTTGATTTCATATTTGCTATAACATGTCTACCTTTAAGAAAACCACCCGTATACAAACAAAAACAACATACTGAAATCTATAAACATGCTAGGTGGCAACATTGTAACATAATAGTAGTGTTCCGAGCCATATTGGAATCTGCGCCGTTTCCAAAAACGCGAAGCGCATTATCGGAATTCCGAAACGGGACAGCCAAATTGGAATCTTCCGAGATGTCGCTCCCGCCATCATTCTGCTTCCATAATGGAAGATTTATATTGTCATGGACCAATGTGGAATTCATATTCATTCCAGGACAGTACCATATAAATTTGATAAACTTCTGATTTTATTCACACACGGGGTGGTTTTGAAAAATCAGGTATGGTCTTGGACCATACTGGAATTCGTAAACGGTCCTGATTATTAAACGTTCCCCGGGGAACACACACCCTTTTCTGGCATTTGAGACTGTTTTCACATGGACAATTTGATATCTTAGACACACAAAATTCACTTAACTGGGCTTTGCCGTTAGTTTTCATGTTTCCTTCCGGGTATGGCATACGGGGTTAGACAAGTCCCAAACGCGCCTTCGAGTACCACATTGGAACTAAACTGTACCTCTGTGGGATTTGTACCACAATATTTGGCACCTGCCATAGGACTTGGAACTGTTGGGCAGTACCTGTGGATAATCTCTCACCAGGGATTATGATCCATTTACCTGCAGACTGTTTTACCGGTACTATTGAATACCAACCTAGCTAAGTGTATAATTTCATTAAAGTTAAAGTTATATGATTGTTGTTATTCTTTGTTGAGTTCTGCTACGATTCTAGAATATTCAGAAGGTGGACATCGTAACAGTCTCGCTCTATCAATTGGTGCACGTACAAATCAACGGAATATTGTGCTAATTGAGTAAATATGCAAACATAAAAAACCAAGATACAGGAGGAAAGCTTTTCAAATGTATCGATTTTCAGTAAAATTCAATCTGAAGTTCTAAAACTTATGCTCTTTTATTCCAAACACCATTAATCTAAAAGTGTCCCCAAAATTGTCCCCATCAGACCCATATTGGGATAGAGGTCTTCAATTGTGAAAGTTAAAGTTTTGGATGTATACGCAAGTTGGTAAATTTTAACTTTGCAGTCTCATAAGTTTACACCTGATGCAACTACGAACAAAGTCAGGGACACTGTTAAGTTTCGTAGTACATGTATTTCGAAAACATGGATCTTGCTTTCCTTGTTTTTTTTTTTCATAGGGTGCTATTCTTATATATACAAAATTAAAAAAGGAAGCCACTTCAAAGCACTTTCCTATGTTTCGCTAGATTAAACAATTGGCACACTAGTTCTTTGACATGTGCCCCAAATGATAGATTAAGACTAGACAATTCCAAAAATTATACTTTAATAAACTAAAAAGAAAAGATGTAGAAAAAGACAGCTCTGAAGTTGTACTAAACGAAACTACACGCACACAGATCAAGATACGTTAAGAGACGAAATGACTGGCTTCTTGTATTATAATTATGCTCGGCTGAATTTGCGATCTGACAAATCTGTCGCTGGTTTTAAAATAAAAGGGACAAGTCATCACCATAATGGCAACATCAGTAGTACGAGTAACAATATTGCGCAGACCAAGCTTTTGATGTAATATATAGCATTTTAATACCAAACAGCACACAGAATGAATATTGAAACGTAACGACTACATATGAAAGTATGGACAGTTTAAAGGAGATAGATGTTTTGATATACCCCCAGACAGTAAATTCAATTTTAAAGGGGCGGTAATAGGTGAAGCTGTTTGATTTTATCTTCCAATGTTTCATTTTATTTTATTTTCCATTTTTGTTGTTGTATTTTTGAGTTATACAGTTTGTTTACATCGCGGGGGGAGGGGAAGGGGGTCGATCGACCCCCCCCCCCCACGTCTGTGAGACTTGCAACATGCTTCCGACGGAAGATCGGACTCCGTCCAAGTTTTTAAAAAAAGGATACAAGGGGCCTATTACTAATCCATAGTACTTGCAAATAGCTACTATTGATTGCTATCGTGGTCTTGTGGAATATTTTATCATGTTTTATTGGATATTGTGTGATGTGAGTACCTTTGTAAATTTTTTTCACTGTCTATTAAAATTTGTATACATGTTGTATATTTTGTGGTGTAACTGGTTCCGAGTAACAACATCCTTGGCTAATTGGGCTACCCAGTGTAAACATGCTTCAATCAATCAATCAATCAATCAATCAATCAATCAATCAATCAATCAATCAATCAATCAATCAAATCAATCAATCAATGTCTTCATGCACAGCCTGACATTATAAACTTTATAGCACTTTGTTTCGATGCCCTAAGGCATGCATTTAAAATCATGCACTTTGCCACCTTGTCAAAAATACATCCAATTCCAATATTTGCGTTTGCAGGGGAAACATTCCATGGTCATGTCACTATTGCCTGCAAAGACTGACTCAACAGCAAAATCGCTACTGTTTAATACTAGTGTTAAGGAACTATGATAAGTGCTCTCCAGAGGTATAACACCCGAAAGAAGCAACTGTCCTTCCACGCAGGCAAATGTTATCAAAGTGACAAGTAAAAAGATCCCGACTTTTAAGTTTTTGTTGAAGCTGTCAAAAGAGAAGAAATTTCGGGACAAATTTTTCAAGTTGACATTTTAGATATATTGTATTCAACAATACATACTTCGATAATTTACTTTATTCTTTGATGATCTGGAATTAGAATTAAATAGGATGATGTGTAATGATAACAGTGAAGTGAAGTTTAAATTACATGACAAACGTGCTGATTTTGTAAATTACTGCCCTCCAAATGATATCTGTCACAAGTGTCAGATCTTGCTTTTCATCTCGTGAACACCGTTTTTCCTCTCGGTAATACTATGAATCACGGGTATTATCGTCCTCGCCAGACGTAACGTGCTTTCACTGGGCCTACCCAGTGCAGTTGAAGCAACCAACGTCCGGCAAACGCAAACTGGACGATCACCCGTGCAGCAAATGTGCTATTTCAGGCGCTCTGACGGCACGAGACGTGCCGGTACCTGGACATTGCTCCTTGTTGCCATGTTCTGCAACATGTTGCCACCTTGTCACCTATACTCGGCATAACGATCGATATATATATATATATATATATATATATATATATATATATATATATATATATATATATATATATATATATATATATATATATATATATATATATATATATATATATATATATATATATATATATATATATATAAAATGATGAAACTACACGAGTGTAAGTGCCTCCATGGCCGTAAATTCTGCGGGCCATCGAGTGTATCCTTCTGCTCCACGGGTACGCGAGTGCTATGCAGAATAATTTACGGCCAGGTAATTGCAAGAGTGTTGTTTTATTTTTATCCCATATTCATAAATTTCAACCCAACAATGACAGCTAAGTCACATACCATGCCCGTACGGTTGTAGTCGGGGGTGGGAGAGGAGGTTCGTCGAGTTCGTCCGAACTCCCTTTTCGATTTTCATTACTTTTTAACAAAGTCTTCCGATCAGAAGAAAAAAAATTCAAATTTTTTTCAAAGGCGTCAATAGGACTAAAGACAAATTTTATGTAAATAAGTAGGCCCTTCTGGTTTGGGTCCATTTTCAGGCACTTCACGGCCACGTGACTTGCAACGTGCCCGAAACGTTCATAATGCAGCCAGGGCCTAAATTCCAAATATTTTTCCGGGGAGAATGCCCCCCCCCCCCCCCGAACCCCCTAGCCAAGCTTTGCACCTTCTGCTCTCTCAGAAAAGAAAAAAAAGTCTTCCTGTTTGCCTCCATCTCCAGAGTTCTCCCATTCCCAATTTTGTCTTAGTCTACTTAGAGACTCTGATAATGATGTTGGCCTATGACGCAACCAAAGAAGTATTGTATTTGTGTCTTTTTGTCCAAAACCACTTCCTAGTAGTCATTACCCTATTCCGTAGTCCGAACTCTTTACTCTCCATAAGCTAACCTGTCCTTGTCTAACTTATATACATGGAAGTTCTATTGTCCATATTGCACACGTTCCTCTGTAAAATTTTGACATAGGCTGTATTAGCCCAAATAAGTTAAAGGGTCTTCAGCGGGTAACTACTCAACATGTTTCGGAGCCTTTTACCCGTACATGTCTCTCTGAGTAGCGGCTCCTTGTCTAAGCTAAATATTCAGCAAAGACAACCCACATAATAATGAATAAATATGAACGTGGCAATTGATGAATTAGCTAAACATGTGAAGTTTTGCTTATAAATGCAGAGCTTCATATCAAAGAAGAACACCTGTCAAACAAACCATAATTACCAAATTATCATAGTGCAGGTTCAGATAAGAACAATTTGACTTACCCCTGAACCAATATGTACCCTTTCTAGCTGGACAGCTTATCCTAGTTAAACCATCCGCCAATGTTTAACTGAAGTGGAAACAAGCTGGGGCATTATATTCAGTCCCAGTGATTGCAAAATAAACAGTTGCAGTTAGACCACCTGTACAAACCAAGGGAAATCCTAACAAGGACTGTAACAATGTACATCCTGCACCAGAGTTGTAAAACAAACTCCATGATGACACCTACTCCTCAAACAATTAAGCTCTATTTGACTGCCAACCCTGAGTCAATGTGTCAACTTAATGTGTCAGGTTTGTGACACTTGAGAAAATGCTGTCAATTTTGAGTAATTTTTTAATACTGAGTAAATGTGCATTTAGGCATATCAGAAAAGAAAGGAAGTCATGGAATTTAAGTACAATTAGGCAAACATGCAACTGTCGTAGGCCGCTGCTTGCTACCTGTAGCCCCTGGGGGTTTACCTAACAGAAAACATGTAAGCCCAAAATGTCTGATAGTGAATATTAAAACAGAAAGATGCCAAAAGATAAAGTTAAGTAGCAAAACAGTCAAGTCTAAAAACTGTAAATTATTGTGGCCAAACTTTCTAATAATCTTTGGATGTTAATAGTAGAATTATAGGGCAAGTCAGAAAAGAATGAAAGTCTTTTGTATTTATGTCAAGAGAATGCAATGAAAATATTAAAGAGATATCAAGTACATTTAGGCAAGCTTGTAACTGTCGTAGGCCGCTTCTTGCTACCTGTAGCCCCTGGGGGTTTACCTAACAGGAAACAAGCTAGACTAAAATGTCTGAAAGGTGAACATTTAAACATAATGGTGTCAAAAGATAAAATTAAGTAGCAAAACAGGCGAGTCTAAAATCTCTAAAGTATGTAAAGTATTTTATAATATTTATTGTATTGAAGCATTTTTCTTTCTTTCTTTCTTTCTTTCTTTTTTTTTGGGGGGGGGGGGGGGGTTACCGGTATGCCCCCGGACCCTTCTAGCATGGTGCCGCACCTGCGGTACTCGCATAGCGGCATAGCGCCTCTTGCGCTCATTTTTACATCTAAAAAAAACCCAAAAAACTTTTCAAAAAGCTGGCTACAGGCGTGCTTGCAGCAAAAAAAAAGGGCACAGTGATCCAAAGGATCTATGTCCCCCGCCACAATATACAGAACAAAGCTATATAATGCTGCCAGACACACGAAAATGGATATGTCATTGGGCCGTTTTCAAGGTAAAAAAAAAAAAAAAAAAAAAAAAAAAAAGAAAATACACAGCCCACATGCCCGTGGTATGATGCATCTCTAGTATAAATTTCATTATTCTATCTATTAAGGTTCTAGAGATATGCTCCCGGACGGACTGACGCGGCCCCTATGCCTACTAACTCTGTCCCACTATACAGAAGAAAGCTATACAATGTATACAGCATGTCTGGAAGTATACAAATTGGTATGTTCTTGGGCCCTGTGAGTTTCAAAATAGGTCAAGGTCAAAAGCAATACTTGGCGCACAATCGCTTGGTGTGATGCATCTCTGGTATAAATTTCATTCTATCTCTAAGGGTTCTAGAGATATGCTGCCAGGCACACGAAAAGGGGTATGTTCTTGGGCCCTGTTTTCAAGATAAAAAACAATACAAAGCGCATATGCGCGTGGTAGGCCTATAATGCATGTACGGTATAAATTTCATTATTATATCTCTTAGGGTTCTAGAAATATGCTCCCGGACGGACGGACGGACGGAACCGGCCCCTATCTCTAATAATTCTATGTCCCCCTATGCCACCTTCGGTGGCGGGGGACAAGCAGAAAATACAGATGTGCTATAACAGATTAGAGAGATTACACAATGATATACCCGATATGAACAATTAGGCTTGCTATTTTCAGCAACAGGGCGTAAACTTCAGGTGCTTTTATTACCTCCAGTTTTTAAACAGTTTTGAAGAACCAACAAACAGTCCAGATAAAACCCAAACTTCATGGTTTGACTCGGTCATAAAGCTGGAAAAAGGGTTCTGCAGGAATGGTATACAATTAATTATAGCCCTATTGTATTCTAGGCCTGAAGCGTTTCATGCATTCGTGTACACTGATTTCGGCTGAGGCTCGTTTGGTCTGTCGGCCAGGATAGATATATGTCTGCTAAAGAGATACACGGCAGCAAAGCATGACAAGAGGGCTAGGGCAGTCCTGACCTCCGCTGATCTAACATGCACAGAATTGTGAAGTCCTGTGAAATTCAGAATGATAGCAAGGTCACCTTTGTTTGAGATCATCATCACTGTTCCTAACATAAGCGTATTGCTTTACCGAATTTTCCGACTATCTATTATTGATTGAAATTTAGAAAATGACAGCACCATCATGTTGTGAGCAAACATGTGAAGATCAAGTCCATTTTCATTGCCATTAAGTCTGAAGAGGATTCAACTTGCGGCTTGGGAGAAAAAAGTGAAAATACACAAATCTTTTTAAAGCGAAAAATAAATGCGACGTCACCTGTTGGAAGAAATTAAGGCCTAGAAGTCCCCAGATGTGTCACTTTGCAATTTCAAAGTAACTGGCTGGGCGGTTTTGGAGAATTTTTAAAAAAGATTTTGCCAACAAATGAGCAAAAGGTTCCTAAATATTCTAAAAATCACCGGAGTGTGACAATTTGAATATATTGGTAGACCCACCCAAGGTACATCCCCACCAATTCAGTTTGAAGTGAATCTGGCCGACGGTTTTGGAGAAGTAAAATAATGTGCCCTACTTTTTGCAATCACCATTGACTTGCATTGTAATCCAAGGGAATGTATGCATTAACCTACAAGTACCGAAACTGGAAAATTCGTTAAAAATCAGAGATGCAGAATATCATCACCTAGGGAACATGTTTGTTTTGCTCTTCCACAAGCAGCAGTTCCACCGAGTTTCAGAAGAATCTTAGCATCGTTTTGTTTCAGAAGAATCTTAGCATCGTTTTTTTTGAGAAGTCTAAGATAGCCTTAAAACACGCGGTTTTGGAGAAGAAGTCTAAGAGCCTTAAAACACGCACACACGCATACATACACGCACGCACGCACGCACACACACACGTCGTGAAAAAATAGAAAAAATCGCATCGCCACCTTGCGAACAAATTAATGTCTAGGAAGCCCAGAAGTATCCCTAACGTATGTAATTTCGAAGCAATTGACCAGTCAGTTAAAGAGAAGACTTTTTTTTAAAGATTCCCCGCCCCCCCCCCAAAATACATAAAAAAAAAAAAATTAAAAAAAAAAAAAATAAAATAAAAAATGATCCAAACATCACCAGAGCGTCACCATTTGAAAAAAAAATTAGCAGGGATCCAAGGTATATCCCCTCCAAGTTATAAGCGAATCCGAACAAGTCGACAATGTGAATTGTGGACCGACCGATGACTGGTCGCCCAAAAAGCCCAGCTGACTGACAAGTCAGCTAGGCTAAAAATCTCCTTTCTTCTCTTTCATTGACTGCAATAATCCAGTAGAAGATTCTGTCTGTCAGTGAGTGGCTAATTGGAGCTTCTGTTGAAGGTGATCGTCAGTAGTAGAGAAGAAAAAAAAAAGGGAAAGAGAAAAGGAATTAGAAAAGAAGATTTGCTTCAAAAGCAAATCAATCTCTGTGCGTTCAAAGCCTCCATAAATCAAAGTCATACAATCCAGTCTTCTGTGTCCACATGCTGCACATGCACCAAAACATAGGAGAATGTGAGAATGATAGCAGTGGTCTTTGAAATGTTGGAAAGGTCATGTACATAATATCTCCACTTGAAATAAAGAACTCATTGTGCATTGGCCAATATATTAATGCAAAGTAAGCCCTCAGCACGCGTTCAAAACACAGGCATGATTCAAACTGTAGCAATGACGGACACCTCTACCCCAATTAAATTGTAAGTGTCCTCAGTTAGCAAACATATAATTCTACAGCTTTTGTTTATGGTCCATTGGATGCGCCAAAAGCAGAAACTAGCTCTGACTTGAAGTTTGAATTGCACTTCTACTTTGAATAATTTTAGAAGAAGTTCATCTTTTAAAGTTTACAAGTGCCTCTAGTTTGCATGAATTAATATTCTTCAACTTCTGGTTGTGGTTCATTAGCTATGTCTATAGCAAAAAACCTATGAATTACAGTTGGCATGATACCTGAAGGCCTACCTAACTTGTTCAGACACTCGCGTTTCTGCGATTTAGGGATTACAAGCGTAATTCTACTTAAATCACCAGGCATACGAGACATGAGCAAATGTTCCCATTGGTGCCATAACTTTGTATCATTTGGAAAAAAATGTTTTTGCATGTTTGATTACATTCACGTGAATAAATTTTTTAAAAATCTGACAGCAGGCTATATTCAATGAATATTTAAAAATTTAAAATTAAAGTGCTCTGAAGAAGCATATTTTTAGGACTGATTACGTTTGACAATGAAATGTTTTTACTAATCATCTTATGTTTGGCAACTTCCATTATAAACTGTTTATTTACAGGGATGAAACAACACCGTTCAAGCAATAGAAGTAGACAGAAAACGATGAGACCTCAAAACTCATTCGTGAAATAATATTGCATTCATTGCAATGAACGGATTATGCAGGCCTTGGGAGATTTATTTGCGACGAATACAAATCATGAATGAATTTATAAGAATGTTTATCGTTTCTTACTTGCCGTTATTTATAAGGCACAGGCTTAAATTTTAGAAGGAGTGGCCCATCTTATGGCTAGATGAAACATTCAAAAGGCAAAATGACCTTGACCTTTAGTATGGCCCTTCATCATCTCGGTACCATTTTTCTTGCATTTAATTTGCTCTATTTAACCCGTGCTCTTCCCAATTAGTACTTACTGGTGGTACGTAATCTCAAATATATTTAGGCTTGTGTTTTTGCCCGCATAACTGGTTTCATAGACCTGATGATCTGTACACCCAGACCTACAGATATGAAGTAAGTTGATACCTACCTGTACTATCACAGTAGAGAATAAAGTAATCTATTGACATTACCTTTCTCCTTTGACATAACAGACAAAAAGGAACCATAAAACTTACTAGCTTCTAAAACTGCCTTTAGTCATTGCTAAAACGACAAAAAATAGCCATATGCCATTGTTTCTGATGTGCATGGCGCATTTACTCTCATTTATCAATTCTTTATTTGCAAAAACTTTTTTACATGGCACAGCACAAACTTGTTTTTTGCTACATGGAACAACGAACTTTTTCCCACACACTCTTTTTTTCCTCCTGGACAATTTTTTCAATATAGCTGAACATGGTAATTTTCTTTGTAACACGCATACAGGATTTTGCAGTTTAAGAAGCGCACCCTTTTATACATATTTATAAATTTAACACCCAGTGCAAGATGTGCCGCATAGTGCTACACTTGCATTTTTAAATTTAATTTCTTTTTATATTTATTATGAGTACGCTAGTTTGTATGGCTTTCAGATTCTTCTTGTTGAGTTATGTTATTTTTGTTGTTGTCAAATTTCATTCAAAAAGCCGAGCATATTTTTTTTTTCACATTTTCGCTTCAAACAGACAATTTTTTTTCCAAATATATTTTGAAAAACATTTTCCCCCGCCAATTTTGTAACCAGAATATTTTTTGTCATTGATAACTACGCAAGCTTTTTTAACAAAAAAAAGAATAAAAGCAGACAAACAAAAAAAAAAAAAAAAAAAAGAAAGAAAAAAGAAAAGAAAAAAGAAAAGAAAAAAGCGCTCTATGGATATGAAGCTTCACTACCGGTAACACAGAACTCTATCTATCCATGTACTACTGATTGTTTTTACTTGTAATGCATTTTTGCGTATTGATATCATGTTTAATTTTGATCGAAATACCAATCTCTACTTGAAATACTGAGATCATTTTGAACTTAAACAAGTTCCCATTATGACCCGCGCATTTCTGCACCAATACTTATCAATTTACACACCCATACTCAAAGGATTTTTCTGCCTTGACAAATGGCCGCACTTGAAATGCTGTAAACTATTAATCCACTCGAATCACATATACCATCAAGCTATACGAACCGGCTAAATGTGTCCATTTTTAGCAGAAAACGGGCTTTGGCAACCATATTTTCAGGTTGAAGTGGCAATATGTTGTACATTCACGTATAATGTATATTAAAGAAAAAGGCACCAAGAAAGTCCTGTTATAGGTATTGTGAGGAGACCTTGCACACAAGCAAAATTGACAACCACTTTTTTAACTATTAAATTACATTTACATATTTTTTCTTTATTACTTCACTCATTCATTTAATTTCATTTAATTTTTTTAACTCAATTTTATTTGTATATTTCAGTTCATTTCATACATCAGGTAGGGCTGCAATTATTTTTGTTTATTTATTTTTACAAATTTTTGTGCTTTTCTGCTATTTTAAACTTCTACAAAATGGTTACTTAAGTTCTTCTGAAACATGGCGAAAATGTAGCGTGTGAAAGGGTTGAACTAAGATGTTCATCAAGTGATTGGGAGTTTTCTTTAGTATTAGAAGAATAGGAAAAGTTTTGATACTCATTTTTCCATGAATGCAATGGCCTCACGCACAAGCAATGTGGCGCATCATAATACGTCCTTCTTCTTGATCTGGCACTATTTTGACATTCCAACCATCTTACTACGGACACAATCTAAACTACAACTAGAAAAGAAAGATTTGCTTGAAAGCAAATCTGTCTGTGTGTGTGAAAAATTTGCACAATTACAAAAATATGCAGTGTTGCAACACTTACAATTTGAGTCCAACATGAATAAATTTGGATGAAAAGTGACCAAATTATGGCTAGATGAAACATTCAAAAGACAAAATGACCTTGACCTTTAGAGGTGACATGTGAATTACAAAAATGTGCAATGTTACAATATTTATAATTTGAGCCCAACATGATAAAAATTGGATTAAAAGTGACCAAGTTATGGCTAGATGAATATTTCAAAGGTCCAAATGACCTTGATCTTTGACCTCTAGAGGTCACATATAAATTATAAAAATGTGCAGTGTTACAGTAGCTCCAATTTGTGTCCAACATGATCAAAATTGGATGATAATTGACCGAGTTACAGCTACACGAATATTTCAAATGGCAAAATGACCTTGACCTTTGACCTCTAGAGGTCACATATAGATTACAGAAATATGCAGTGTTACAATATCTACAATTTGGGTCCAACATAATCAAAATCGGATGCTTGCTTTGTAAGCCAGAAGCAATTGAATTTTTTGAATTGCCGTAATTTGCATAATTTTCAAAATCTTGACTTCAGAACGATAATATTATGCAAAACTTCACTGCAGGTGCTATAGCCATGCAAAGTTTGAAGTTTCAAGCTTGCACGGTGTCTGAGTTTAAGAAGACACAAAAATCTGGTGGAAAGAAAGATAGGAAAGAAAGAAGGAAAGAAAGAAAGAATATTGGGTAAAACAATATGTCTGTTTTCACACGTAGACATAATCATAAACGCAGACGTGAATATAATGGGTAAAGTTAGTGTAGGCGGCCTACACACGCCACTAGAATAGTTTTTAAAATCCATTTAAAAGCGTACATACAGATAAGATCGAATCTTGCATTCAAGTCATTAAACTATAGAGCTACATGAGAGAGAGAGAGAGAGAGAGAGAGAGAGAGAGAGAGAGAGAGAGAGAGAGAGAGAGAGAGAGAGAGAGAGAGAGAGAGAGAGAGAGAGAGAGAGAGAGAGAGAGAGAGAGAGAGAGAGAGAGTGTGTTTCATACCCCCCATAACTGGTTAAGTACAATTAATCTAGAAACGAACTAAAAAGAAAGATTTGCTTGAAAGCAAATCTGTCTGTGTGTGTGAAAAATTTGCACAATTACAAAAATATGCAATGTTGCAACACTTATAATTTGAGTCCAACAAGAATAAAATTGGATGGAAAGTGACCAAATTGTGGCTAGATGAAACATTCAAAAGACAAAATGACCTCGACCTTCAGAGGTCAAATGTAAATGAAAACTATTTGGATATCAGAAGAAATTAGAATTTGCCTGTAAAAAGTATTCTTTATTTCCAAAATATCAGCAACATCCCGCCTGCCCACATAGACAAGTGCCCATATGAAGCTGCAACTTGTGTCCAACATGATCAAAATTGGATGATAATTGGCCGAGTTATGGCTAGATGAAAATTTCAAACGACAAAATGACCTTGACATTTGACCTCTGGAGGTCAAATATACATTACAAAAATGTGCAGTGTTACAATATATAAAATTTTAGCTCAACATGATTAAAATTGGATGAAAATTGACCGAGTTATAACTGGATGAATATTTCAAAGGTCTGAATGACCTTCACCTTTGACCTTTAGAGGTTAACATGTGATTACAAAAATGTGCAATGTTACAATATCTATGATTTGAGCACAATATGATCAAAATTGGATTAAAAGTGACCGAGATATGGCTAGATGAATATTTCAAAGGTCCAAATTACCTTGAACTTTGACCTCTAGAGGTCACATGTAAATTACAAAAATGTGCAGTGTTACAGTAGCTCCAATTTGTGTCCAACATGATCAAAATTGGATGATAATTGACCGAGTTATAGCTACATGAATATTTCAAATGGCAAAATGACCTTGATCTTTGACCTCTAGAGGGCACATGTAAATTACAAAAATGTGCAGTGTTACAGTAGCTACAATTTGTGTCCAACATGATCAAAATTGAATGATAATTGACCGAGTTATAGCTACATGAATATTTCAAATGGCAAAATGACCTTGACCTTTGACCTCTAGAGGTCACATGTAAATTACAAAAATGTGCAGTGTTACAATATCTACAATTTGGGTCCAACATCATCAAAATCGGATGAATACTTTGGAACCCAGGAGCAATTGAAATTTTTTAATTGAATATATAACTCCAGTTTGTTTCTTTGGTTGGACTGATGAGTCCTATCCAGCTAGTAAGGACACATACTAGTTCAGGGGTAAGTCCCATTATATCTGAACTTGTTCTGTACTATTTAGGTAATTATGTTTCGCTGATAGGTATTCTGCATTCATATTGAGCTCTGCATTTATAAGCAAAATTTCATTTATTTAGCGAATTCATCATTTGTCGCATTCATATTTATTCATTATCATGTGGTATGTTTTTGCTGAACATTCAGATTAGACAAGGAGCCGCTACTCAGACAGACATGCACGAGTACAGGCTCCGAAACAGGTTATGAGTAGTTACCCGCTGAAGACACATTTATTTATTTGGGTTAATACAGCCTATGTCAATATTCTACAGTGGAATGTGGGCAATATGGACAATAGTAATACCATATGTATGTAGGTTAGACTGTGACAAGTTAGCTTATAGAGAGTAAAGAGTTCGGACTACGGAATAAAGTAATGACTACTAGGAAGTGGTTCTGGACAAAAGACACAAATGCAACATTGTTACTCCACCTCATATTTTTTATCAGATTTGAACTGATTTGACAAAATGTAATGTTTTTAGACCAAAGTTCAACACAAATTACCTGAATTCAAGTTCTGTAAAGTGGCATCTATGCAACTGAGTAGAAAAAAATTCAAATAAACAGCATCATAGTTCTTTTAGAGATCTCATGCCTTTTGATTTACACAAAATTCGCAAAGATTTACTTTCGTATGTGCTCATTCTTGCATGATGCGTGTCTGTGCTGTTTGCAATACAGTGAAACCTGTCAATACATGTAATACTATCGGCCTCCCTGCAAAGTGTTTTTTGTAACTATTTTGAGCAGTATATTATGCCATGTTGTAATTTGCCTCAAACAAGGTTTTTCCAAGTGCCTGCTCTTCGGCCAGATCTGTTCACAAAAAAAATAGCTGTTGTTTACTTTGATGTCCACTTCAGTGTCTGTAGCAATGTCATTTTTACTTTCATTTGTTTCACTCCCTCTTTCGTCTGAGTCATCATTCTCATTTTCACTTGCATCTGCTTCACTACCACTTTCATCAATCCTTGCATTGTCACGCTCACTTTCATCATCACCATTATGATCTTCCCCACCCTTCAGTGATTCACATACATGAAGCAGTCTCCTCCATGTTCCAGTGAAGCGTCCATGCCTTGTGACAGTATGCAATGCTGGTACAAAAGTGACATGCATGATCATCCCCATCTCATTCATCAATATCTGAGCCCTGAACTACATTTAACACTAAATTGTCAATTGAACTACATGTTCTTGTTCCTGCAGGTGGTCTGTTATTTACATAGGCATGGACTTTTTAAATGTCGGGCTAAAATTGTAATAGTGTAAAATATCTGACAAGTGCCTGACGGCTTGGGTGTCAACTAGAAAATTCTTTTCAGATAAGTGGAGTGGAAGTTCAACGCATTTCGCCACTAGACTGGGATCATCAGGAACTGAAAACCGGTAGCCAGAAACGCATCATGTTTCCGTTAAATCTTAGAAACGTGCTACTACGTCAAAAGTGCAAGTTGATGTAGTGCAGTACTATGCCACTGCGACCGGCCCTCCATAAGAGTGGCCAGCACATGGTTTATTCAAGATTATGGGAATTTCTTCACGTGTTGGAAGAGAAAAACGAAAGGGGGGGGGGGGATTTTTCCCCCGAGTAAAGACAAAAATGGGGATTTCATGGCCAGATAAATCTGTATCCAAGAAAAAAAATGGAAATAGGGAAATTAAATTCCAAGAGATTTGGCCTTAACAAAAGTACTGTTATTCATGTTAAAGCCACAACCGGCTGATTTTCCAACAGAAAATCAAATGTCTCCCCCGTGCTCCCTTACCAGTTGTCATTCCACAAAATTTCAACTTCCCATTACGTATCTTCTGGAGTTATTGCATCTGCTATTTTTTTTTCAAGGAGATGATCGTGATACCTTGAAATTAAAAAACATCAAATTATCCATTCATAATCTTAATATAATCTCAACCTAGCTCGTATACAGATAATCACATAATTTGAAGCTGCTACCCTAAGTCTTTCTTGCCTTACCACATCTGCGACTTCAAGCAAGTGCTTGTGACTTTAAAAAAGGTCATGACCAAACATCTGCAATCACAAGCAAGGTCTTATGAAAGTCTTATTTAACAACATAATCACACAAAATTTCAACCTCCTAAGTCAAATCCTTCTCAAGTGCGTCTGCAGTGATTTTTTAAAGTAGTCATGTGACCTTGAGAATAGGTCAAGGTCACACATCTACTGTCCTAACCTAGTTTGTATTATGGTACATAATCATGCAAAATTCAACCTCCTAAGTCGAGTCCTTGAGGAGTTATCGCGTTCACGTCGATTTTAGATGAAATGCTCAAGTGACCTTGAAAAATAGGTCAAGGTCACTAATTTGCAATCCGAAACAACATCTTATATAGGAACATATTCACAAAAAAAAAAAAAAAAAAAAAAATCAACTTCCCATGGCAAATCTTTCTTGAGTTACCACGTTAACAACAATGTGTTGAACACGAACAAACGGACGCAAAAACAATGTCCCCCATTGCACGGGGAGACATCATAATTTAGATACCTGCAAATTCCTTTGATAGTACTGAAACAGGCTCCATGGTCCTTTAAACTTCCACATTTGATTTGGTTCCCCTATGTTGCCACATCCTGGTAGCAAAAATGTCCCATGCTAAACAGTGAATTGTAACTACTCTCTGAAAGGGTCTCCCAGCTGTTAATATGAGTCAAAACCATAGAATTGAGCACACTGTAGTTCTATTTTTATACCATTTCAAATTTTTGTGACACCCAGCAGAAGTCATTTTATGAGCCCCCCCCCCTCCCCCCTCCGGTAAATAATAGGAGCCCCCTTGGATCTGTCTGCCCCGGAGACGCCTTGCGTGGCAGCTACAGATGATTTAATTTTAAATTAAAAACAGTAGTAATGGGTCTCAGGCCCCTATAGACATGTAACCATGAATATTATTCTTATGAAGTTATGGTCACAGGACCATTCAGTCGTCCAGCCAGTTCAGCACTGCTCGGCCTGATACGGCACTGCACGGAACAACAGGGCCGCAAATGTGGACCTTGGTCCCGCATGTTCCCTGCTAAGACAGACTCCGTTGCGGTACTGCAATGAAACCAAGTGCACTACACTCCATAGAGCCCTCAGAATCATCGGGTAACAAGAGTCTGTCTTATACCGCACAGAATTTACCATTGATCTGAGGATTAAAAAAAAAAAAAAAAAAAGTAGAAAGTGGGGGACGTCAGAAGACGCTGTACAGCAAGGTGGCCGCACCAAACTTCCTCCAACCATGAATCCCAAACATGGCGAACACCCGTGGCCGGTGCCCTGAACTTGATTTAACTTCACACTGGAACAGCATCCGGTTGTTCTACCGCGAGCTGCTGTTCCTAAATCGTAGCGCACCAGTGAATCGTCAACGAAACGTTAGGTAGGCTATATGCCCGAAGTATTTTAGATAGTGAATGCTTACACTTTCCTTTGGGCAATACTTACAAAATACAAGCATCTTACTTCCAAATAAACGGGCAGTTTAATGAAATATAAAGAAGTTGAAAACTTTAATAGTACATATAAATGATCATCATGGATATGTACCTTCATTACTGGTAATACAAAACAGTATCCATCCAAGTACTACTGAATATTTTCACTTTTAATGCATTTTACGTAGGCCGTATTGATATCATTTAAAATTTTGATGGCATTACCCATCTCTGCCGGGAATAAATTTTGAAAAAAAAATTGCTATTTTGACCAACAAATTACTGCACTCATACTTACAAATTTCTGCACTCATACTTACATATGTTTACCTGCCTGGATAGGCAGCCGCACCTGTCATGCTGTAAAGTGTTAATCCAATCTAAATCACTTCTCCCAGCAAGTTATAGGAATCGGGTTAATATCTCAAGTCTTCAGTGGGAAACGGGCTGTGGCAGTCATATTTTCATGTTGGAGTGAATATGTTCAACTTTCATGTATAATGACCTGTAAAATGTATGATGCTTATATCAAACTTGCAAGTGGTTGAACACATTGTCCTACATGTTATATAGAAGCTGCAATCCCCCCCCCCATTGAGAACTACTTTTTTCAACTTTTATATTAACTTTACATCGTTTTTCTTTCTTCACCCATTCATTTAATTTAATTTTATTTCATTTATCCATTTGTTGAACAGATAGCGCTGCAATTATTTTCTATTTTGGTACACCATTTTTTGTGTATTCTTGCTATTTTAAACTGCTCCAAAACGGTCACTTAGATTCTTCTGAAACGTGGCGGAAATGTAGCTTGTGAAAGGGCCAAACTAAGATGGTCACTAGGTGATGATATTCCTCATCTCTGATTTTGAACCGATTTTTCCAATTTGGGTAATTGGAGAATAATGCATACATTCTCATGGACTATAATGCAAGTCAATGGGGAATTGCAATGGTCACTCACATTTTAGACTTGTAATCAAGAAGCGTCAGCCATTTTGGAGGCGGCGTACCTTGAGTGTGCCTTAATAAATTTTGTTCAAATGGTCATACTCCAATGATTCTGTATCATCGTTTTAATAATTTCCTTTTAAGGAAAAAAGATTACCTCCAAACCAATGACTTTGAAAAAGCACAGAGCACGGCCTGACATGGCACTGCACGAACAGCAGGGTCGCAAATGTGAACAAGGTTCCCGACGTACTACTGAATATTTTTTATTTGTAATGCATTTTACGGATTGATATCATTTAAAATTTTGATGGCAATATGCATCTCTGCTGGGAATAAAGAAATGAATTTTGAAAGAAAGTTGCTATTTGACCGAATTAGTGCACCCATACTTACATGTTTACCTGCCTGGATAGGCGGCAATAGGTTGCACTTTCACGTACAATAACCTTCAAAATGTGTGATGCCATCAGATTTGTGCATGGTTGAATACGTGGATCTTTGTGTTATATATTACTTTTACCCCCCTCCCCTCAAAGAAAATATGTGATATTTATTAAATTTCTGAGAAAATAACCGATGCAATAGTTCTGTTGGGCATTTTGAGCCATTATACTCAACCACAATTAACAACGACTTTGTAAACTTTTCAATTATGTTCATTTTTTTCTTTCTACTCTTTCTTCACCCTTTCATTTACTGAATTTCGTTTAGGCATTTCACTTCGTTACGTCATTTATCCATAGAATTCTTTGTACGATTATTCTCTTATTCATTCAAGGCCTGCTTTTCGCCTACTGAATATTCATCCCACCGTGGAGTAACGTACTCCACACAGGAAGCACAACAACCCGTCATTTATGTCGTGCGTTTAAAAGAGCAAAAAATATTTGTAACCATGCTAAAATAAAAAAATGAAATAGTTTATAAAACTGGGCGCAAATTTTAATAAGAATGATGGATCAGCCCCACACGTACACAATTTCTTGACTTACATGTCAGTCAAACAGATATGTTGTCGTTTGTATTTAAACCCGCATACCTTTTGCCTGCTGGGTTAGACTTTCAAGTAGGCTTACCTTAATTTCTTTGGAGGGTGATTACTATGGCCTGGCGTCGATGGGAAACTCAACAACCAAGTTGGCCAAGACATTATGAGAGTTGCGAAAAGTAAAGGAATACCATTATGCACTTTCACTTTAAAACAGCATCTATGGCTAGCCACTTACACGGCATTGAGTGTAATGTGAACGGTACAGCTTAATATGGCAAACAAAATGAGAATTTAACCAGCAAAGTAAACGATACTGCACATGATATTGTGTTATTAGATATGTTAATAGCATTGTCAAGCAAGGAAAATTAAAATCAATATTATAATACCATTCCATACACTCATTCATTTTAACTGACTGAATTTTAATTCGCTGGTCTAACTCCTCACATAGGCCTATGTCACAATGTAGCAATGGAAAGGGGTATTTCCATAAGTTACCATTATACATAACTTCAGAAACGGCTGGTGCAATCTTTTGGCCGTTTTGCAAGTGACAAGTCGAGGACTCGACCAAGCTGTGAACAAGCTGCGTCCAATTGCATGACGAACCCGACTGCGATCCGCATTGCGTATTTCTTCCATTTGGTCAATATTTCATTAACTTTTCCCTCATTTAAACTGGATAAGTTAAATAGCATGTTAGCGTTTGCTTTTTGGATGCCTTGTGTAGACAAAATCAGCTGATTATTAATCCAATGCGACCTGTTAATTTTTAATTCTGTGTTTCAATGTTCACACAAAACAGCTGATCGTGGCGTGAAAAATACAAGTTTCACTTGTTATTTAACTCAAAACATAAAACCTCTTCACTACTACGATGTTAAACGAAACCTAATTATTCCTAACTGTCATTAGGTGTAGTCCGTCAAAACGAACCGCCCTTTCCCACCCCTAATGCCACGCTCACCAAGGCAAACTTAGCCGCATCAAATGCAGGGCAATTATCGTTAATTACATTGTCAGTGTTGCTGTTTGGCACAATTCCCGTTGCCTAGCACAAGAAATCTTAACTTATCTACTTTATATCAGAAAATTATAACATAACTTCACTTAATTACGAAGTTTTATGCGCTAAACGGATGCTGCTTTTACGTGTACGCACATTAAAAATGATTAATGGCAACGTGTGGCCGTTACTTTCATTTAGTTCCTACTTCAACCGCTAGGAACTTTGTCGCAGTTATGTATAGGTTCGTACAGCTCGATTTGATTTGATTTGATTTTATTTTATTTGACGAATCAACATACAAATAATAAAAGAACACAGTGTACACTTAAACAGTACAATAACTGAAATGTGTAAACATAGGAGAATTACATAAACTAAAATTGTACATCACAATAAAATAATATACATCAAACTGAAATATACAAATGTAATACAAATGTATGTTGAATTCGCCAGGATTGCCCAGTAAAGTCAGTGTTTCAGACTTATTTCCATTGGGGTCCCTTTGAATATGATGAGTGATGAATTCATGAGAGGAGATGGTATATAAATAAAATAAATTAAATAACTAATATAGATATAATACACAATGTAACTAAAAATATATCCATCTTTATACATGTATATATAGAAATTTAAATTAAAATATGTAAAGGCTGTTTTTAAAAACCAAGACACAATAGATAATTTCCTTAAAGGAAAGGATGAGGAAGGCTTGGGGGGTGTGTAATATATTGATAATACATAAAATGACTTGACTCATCAGACAAAGCCGTAGTTGCTAGGTGTTTTTTCACTGCTGATTTGAATAATGATAGATTTCTACTCGATTTTATTGTATCAGGTAAGGAATTCCAATCTTTGATGGCCGAAAAATAGAAAGTGTTTTTGCCAAAATCGTTTGATACATGGGGGACTACAAAGTTATGGGAACTATTTCTTGTACTATGATTGTGTTGATTTTGAATTCTGAAAAAGTGTTGAGATTGGTATGCTGGAGCAGTATTATGAAAAATTTTGTAGACATGCGTTAATTTTAGTTGCTTCACCCTGTCAGCAGTGTTTAACATAGATAATTTATCCAAAGCCTCTTGACCAACATGCCATCTGTGATTTTCTCCAAGAATAAATCTGACTATTTTGTTCTGACAAATTTGGAGTTTCTTTTTGAAATTTTGGTTGAGACCAGAATACCAAGAGGCTGATGAATAATCGAAATGGCTTTGAATGAGTGCAGAGCAAAGGGTCTTCTTAGATTGTACATTCAGAAATTGTGCCTGTCTGTAAAGGAATTTTAATCTCGAATTAGTTTTCTGTATAATACTTTCTGCTATGGATTTGCCAGATACATTTTCGTCCAGAATAGTGCTAAGATATTTGACAGATTTAGCCTGTTGTATAACGTGTCCATTGCATTTTATTTGAAACTGTGTAAGTCTTTTAAATTTTCTTTTGGATCCAAATATAATTGATTCAGTTTTGCCAAGATGGAGGGATAGTTTGTTATCGGTAAGCCACTCTTGACATAATTTTAATTCCGAGCTGAGAGTATCTTCTATTGTCACGTGGTCCCTACCAGAGGTCATGAGGGCACTGTCATCGGCATATAGTGCTAATTTGCAATTAACACTGATGGGCATGTCATTAATGTAACACAAAAACAAAAGCGGGCCCAAAATGCTGCCCTGGGGGACCCCGCAATTAACATGTAGGAAGTTTGATTTTTCACCATTGACAGTGACCGTCTGTTTGCGACCTTCTAGATAAGATTTAAACCACTCGATCGACTCCACACCCATAGATTTTAATTTTTTACACAAAATTTCATGATCGACAGTGTCGAACGCCTTTTGGAGGTCCAGCAAAACTATGCCTACATAATTACCATGGGAAACTTCGGTGCGGATATAATCAGTAATATATGTTAGGCAGGTGTCGGTCGAGTGGTTTGCTCTAAAACCAGACTGAAGCTCATAAAGTATGTTATTGTGGGTCAGGTATTCATCCAATTGAATGTATATTGCCTTTTCAAGGATTTTTGAAGCGACGGATAAGATACTTATTGGTCTGTAATTTCCGGCATCATGTCTATTGTTTTTCTTGTAGAGGGGGGAAACTCGTGCAAGTTTAAACTCATCCGGAACAATGTTGTTTCTGATGGACAAATTGATTATATGGGTAATTGGGAGTTTTAGAATACCTGATCCATCCTTCAGAAATTTTGCAGGAATATCATCAAGCCCAGTACTCTTACATGCATTCAAGTTGCTGAGATCTTTCTGGACAAAGTCTTCCGACACCTCAAGGAGTTTAAAAGAATTGGGAGTTATACCTTTTTGATTGTAATACTCCTTGAAGAGTGGAGACTCTGTCTTGAATTTACCAGTGAAAATTGGCAGTTTGTCCACAAGAGAAGCACCTATTTCAGTAAAATATTTGTTAATGTGATCGGCAACTTTTTTTGATTCAAAGCAAAGCTCACCATCAATTTCAATTATGATTTTGGATCTGTCTTTGGTAGTATTGGAGTAACCCAAATTTTTAAGTTGTTGCCAAAGTTTTTTGGGGTTGTTTTTGTGTTCCTCAATTTTATTACTGAAATAATCAGCTTTAGATCTTTTGATCTGCCTTTGAACTTTATTTCTAAAAACGCTAAATTTACGGTAGAAATCTTCAGATATTGTTTTATCACTACTTTTTTTGGACATGTACAAGAAGTGATCTCTTTGATTGATGTTATCCAAGATATCATGATTCATCCATGGCTCCGTACGTACCTTTAAACGAATGTCTTTCAATGGAGCCACTGTGTCAATGACACCTAATAATAATGATTTAAAAGAAGTCCAAGCTGAGTTTACATCTGTACTTTGTGTTACACTAGACCAGTCCACTGCGTGCAATTTTTCTTCCAGAATGTTTTTAGTATAATGTTTGCACGATCTGATTTTAATAACATTGTGCTGTCCAATTTGCCCCTTCGACACTTTGCGCGTGCAATAAACAATGGAGTGGTCACTGATCCCAACGTCTATAGTACCTGATTGAAGGATCTTGTCATTACAATTGCACAAGATATGATCTATTAGGGATGAAGAAGTATTAGTACTTCGAGTGGGGTCAGTAATAAGTTATGTATAATCAAAGATGTCCAGTACCTGTTTGTACTTACTGAATAATGTTGTTGGTTGTTTCAGAAAGCAGATGTTAAAATCCCCAATGCTCTGACGGCATTTCTCCCTGGAAGGGTTCAGCATTCCACACAAATAGTACCTTTTTGCTTTATAGGTAGCCCCAATGGCAGGGGATTTCGAATCCTGAATTGTGGTAATCCTGACTTATTGCATTAAATTATTATTTCGAATTATCTCTATAGTTTAATCACGAATATATATATATACATATTTTGTCATTTACTGTGCATGCTGTTTACGTTAACCTGACTTGAATTTTGCATCCAGAATCAAGCTTGCGAATTGCCAAAGCAAGTTGCCATCCAATGATGTCACACCTACATGGGCATCAGTTTAATGTGTCCATTTCAGTGCTGTAAGCATTTAGGAAATAAATGATCGGAAACGTACTTAACATTTCAATATAGATGAAGTTCAAGGATCATACAAGCTGTAAGCATTTATGCTAACACAGAAAGACTTAAAGCAATACTCACCATATTACGGGCGATGTCTACAAACTTGACACGGATGAAGTTCGTGATACATGAACACAGTATCATTGGAATAATACTATGCTTGAGAGAAAGAATCAAAGATAAGGCAGATGTTGTGGTGGCAAAAATATTGTGGAAAATAAGCACGGAAATATCTCAAATTACTTCAATCTGAGAGGAAATCTAAAAGGGCAGTTGTTAAATGTGTCCATTTACCTACCACAATTTTTTATGAAATAAGGTTATCTGAGTTTTTTTTTACAATTAAATCCAGATGAAAATGGAGAATTATAAAAACTTTAAACGTATGTGCTAATATAGGAAGAATTCAAGACTAAATGCAACACTGGGGACATTTTGTCAGGATCTACAAACTTGATAGAATGAAGTTCGTGAGATATATCCACAATATGATTGGAACATTGTTCAGAGAAAAACTAAATCCGACGCAGCAGAAGGTCATTTTAACAATATTATTGTAAAAAAAATACGAAGAGAAACATCTAAAATTATTTCAATCTGAGAAGAAACCTACATGGGCAGTAGTTAAATGGGTGCATTTAACAACTATAGGCATTTTTTAAATGAGGCCATCTGAAACGTTTTTTTACAATTAAATCCAGATGAAGTTGGAGTATGATACATACTTTAAACAATTATACTAATCTTGTCAACAGCATGAAGGTTGTGATACATATGTACACAATGATAGGAATTTGGTTCAGATAAACACTAAAGCCGAGGCAGCAGACGATTGTTTTCACAAAAATATTGGGAAAAAATATGAAGAGAAACCCTTAGATTATTTAAAGCTCAGATGAAACCTACATGGACAGTAGTTAAATGTTTTCATTTCAGTACTATGGGCGTTTTTGCAATAAGGTTAGCAGAAACGTGCGTACATTTGAATTTAGATGAAGTTCGACTTTCATATAAACTGTACATATTTATGATAATATAGAAAGAAATAAAAATTTAAAGTTATACGGACGAATGTTTACTAATATTTACAATCATGAAATGCGTGATATGAAGAGAAACATCTCAAATTACTCCAATTTGAGAAGAAACCTACATGGGCAGCAGTTAAATGTGTCCGTTTAACTACCATGGCATGGTTGCAATAAAGGTATCTGAAAAGTTCTTACATTTGAATTTAGACAAAGTCCAAATGTTGTAGAAAATGTAAATATACATATGCTAATATAGAAAGATTCAAAGAGTAAAGGCAATACTACTGACAAATTTTCGGCAACAGCTACAAACATGATAGGATAAAGTTTGTAACACATATATACAGCATCATTTGAATATGGTTCAGGCAAAGAACGAAAGATGCAGTTGCAGACAATGGAGGCATTAAAAAATTGTGAAAAAAAATCGAACAGAAATATCTCAAATTGCGTCAATCTGAGAAGAAACCTACAATGGCAGTAGTTAAATGTGTTCATTCAACAACTGTCCTATGGGCTTTTTTGGAACGAGTTATCTGAAACATTATCCTATTTCAATGTAGATAGAGTTCACGAATCATACAAACTGTAAACATTTATGCTAATACAGAAAGAATTTAGGATAGATGGCAATACTGACGTCATCTTGGGGCATATCTACAAATTTGATGGGGTGAAGTTCGTGATACTTGAATACAGTGTCATTGGAATATGGTTGAATGAAAGAATTAAAGATGACGCAGCAGATGCGGTGGTGGCAAAAATACCGTAAAAACACTTATGAATAGAAACATCTCTAATAACTTCAATCTGAGAAAGACCCTACATGGGCTGTGGTTAAATGTGTGTTATTTCACTACCATATGCATTAAAACAAGGTTATCTCAAACGTTTTCACAATTAAATCCAGATGAAGTTGCAGAATTTTCCAAACTGTGAACATTGCAGTTAATATAGAAAGAATTAAAGATGAAAGCCAAAATAGAATAAAATTAAGAGCAAAGTCAATCCATGGGCAATTTTCTCAAGATCTACAAACTTGACAGCGTTAAAGTCGTGTTACATATATACATCAGTATTCAAATATGGTTGAGAAAAAAATACAGATGAGACAGAAGGTGATAGTTTAAGAAAAATATTGTAAAAAAAAATATGAACAGAGATATCCCAAATTACTTCAATCTGAGAAGAAACCTACATGTGCAGTAATGAAATGTGGCCATTTACCTACTATGACATGATTGCAATAAAGGTATGCAAAAAGTTTTTACATTTGAATTAAGACAAAGTCCAACTGTCACATAAAATATAAATATATATGCTAACATAGAAAGATTCAAAGAGTAAAGACACAATTACTTACCAATTGTTGGCAATATCTGCAAACATGATAGGATGAAGTTTGTAATGCAAATATACAGCATCATTTGAATATGGTTCAGGCAAAGAATGAAAGATGCAGATGTTTCTGATCGATCCATGAAAAATTGTGAAAAAATTTGAACAGAAACATCTCAAATTGCGTCAATCTGAGAAGAAACCTACAATGGCAGTAGTTAAATGTGTCCATTCAACAACAATGGGCATTTTTGGAATAAGTTATCTTAGACATTATTAAACTAGGCAAAATTAATAACCCTCTGCTAAAAGCAATTCTTATATAAAAAAAAAACCCACACATATTTTGAATATATTCAATGTTTCTTTTATTCTGTATACACTTTAGAGTAGATCTGTAGAGGAAATTCAAATGAAATGAAGTTACGCTTCATTGCACAGTGTCAATAAGCAGACAAAGTCTGAATCACAAGTTCGCAAGAGTACCTGTAGAGCGCTTAAACATGTATATGAACTGAATGCAGAGTCCCATCAGAAGTTATCACAGATGGTGCTTGGTTGCATCAAAAGTAATCACAGACTGTACTTAAAGTTAGGGCATTTTCTGAGTTTAATAGAGCAGAAATTGACTCATCACTGTGTCACATAAAGCACCTTTAAATGTCCATTCAATAGGATGTGTAGCCACCATGGTTGTCAATGCACTGTTGGCAGTGTTTTCGCATGCTGTAGACGAGCTTTCTCACAAGTGCCTGAGGTATACTGTCCCACTCCTCCAGAAGATAACGCCGTAGATCTGCAAATTCTGAGTTAGGACCCATCTTCTGGTACACATTTCTTTTCACATGGCTCCACAGGTGCTCAATAGGGTTGAGGTCAGGTGAGCATGCTGGCCATTCCATCACCTCAACACTCTCACTATCCAGGTAATCACGAACCACAGCTGAAATATGTGGCCTGGCATTGTCGTGCATCAGCATGAAGTTGTCTCCAATGGCACCCACATATGGAATAACATGGGGTTCCAGGACATCCGTTATGTACCGTCTGCTTGTCATTGTTCCTTCCATGATGATGAGGTCTGTCTTGCCATTAGCAGAGATACCCGCCCAGACCATGATGCTGCACCGTCCGGATGCAACTGTGGGCTGAACACAACAAGCATCGTGTCTTTCCCCTCGCCGTCTCCATGCACGAACACGCCCATCACTTCTGTGGAGGGAAAAGCGACACTCATCAGTGAAGAGAACATTGCTCCATCATGCACGTGTTGTACGGACATGTTCTCTTGTCCACTGCAACCGAGCAACCTTGTGACGTGGGGTAAGAAGCGGCTTTTTCACCATGCTCCGGGACCTTAAACCAGCAGCATGCAGTCTGTTACGAACAGTCTGGGTGGACATGCGTCTTTGGTGAGGATTGGCTCTCTCCAGCTGGCTCTGAATATTAGGACCTGTGCGGCTCCTACTTCTCAGTGCTGCATTGACGATGAAACAGTCTTGTTGCCTGGTGGTCAGCTTTGGCCTTCCCGGGCATGGTAAATCTGCAAGATCATTTGTGTTTCAGTGTTTTCTCAACAACTCATTGATGGATTTGTGGTTCACACCCATTGCCAGTGCGGCAGCTCTGCAACTTTCACCGGCTTCAATGCGATATATGGCTCTTGCCCTGTTCATTTTGGATAGCCTTCACAGTTTGACCAGTGATGGCAAATTCATAACTGACAGAAAAAACCCCATGCCTTTATACCCATGATTGGCACAGTTTCTGGCCACATTACACAGGTATGGTAAGAAAAATCAATGGTCAGGAGGGTCCTAACAGGGCCAGAGAGACCACTCATGATCCTTTCTGCGAAGTGCACATTTTGACTTTGTGTCACATTCAGCCCATGTGCAGTCAAGCATGGGCTCCAACTCTGCTCATCTTTACACATGATGTAATCAAAGGATTATGTTACACATACATGTGCGTATCTTTAAATTACCTAAAAAGTATGGGTACACCATTCAATTATTTAAGCGGAGGGTTATTAATTTTGCTTAGTTTACATTTTAATATAGATCGAGTTCACGAATCATACAAACTGTAAACATTTATGCTAATATTGAAAGAATTAGATTGAAGGCAATACTGAATTTCGACAAATCTGAAATGTTATAAAAATGTAAATTTATATTCTTATATAGAAAGATTCAAAGAGTAAAGACAGTACTACTGATAAATGGTTGGCAATGTCTACAAACATAATGGGATGAAGTTTGTAATGCAAAATGCAGTATCATTTGAATATGGTTCAGGCAAAGAACGAATGATGCGGTTGCAGCTGATGGAGCCATGAAAAATTGTGAAAAAATTTGAACAGAAACATCTCAAATTGCATCAATCTGGGAAGAAACCTACAATGGCAGTACTTAAATGTGTTCATTCAACAACTATGGGCATTTTTGGAATATGTTATCTGAAACATTATTACATTTCAATGTAGATAGAGTTCACGAATCATACAAACTGTAAACATTTATGCTAATATAGAAGGAATTTAATATTGAAGGCAATACCGACTACATCTTGGGCCATATCTACAAACTTGATAGGGTGAAGTTCGTGATAGTTGAATACAGTGTCATTGGAATATGGTTGAATGAAAGAATTAAAGATGAGGCAGCAGATGCTCTGGTTGCAAAAAAATATTATGAAAACACATATGAACAGAAACATCTCAAATTACTTCAATCTAAGAAGAAACCTACATGGGCTGTGGTTAAATGTGTGTTATTTCACTACTATAGGCATTTAAACAAGGTTATCTGAAACGTTTTTCACAATTAAATCCAGATGGAGTTGCTGAATCATGCAACTTATTTACATTCTAGCTAATATGGTAAGAATTGAAGACTAAAGGCAACCCTAGGGGAATTCTGCCACAAACTACGAACGTGATATCATGAAGTTCGTGCTATATATATACATTATGATTGTAGTATAGTTTGTCGAAATACTCAAGATGAGGCAGCTGCAGTGGTACTTAGCAAAAAGATCATGAAAAATATGAATAGAAACAGCTCAAATTACTTCGATCTCAGAAGAAATTCACATGGCGAGTAGTTAAATGTTTACATTTCACTACTATGGGCGTTTTTGCAATAAGGTTAGCAAAAAAGTGTTTACGTTTGAATTTACATAAAGTTTAACTTTCATACCAACTGTAAATATTTTATGTTAATGTAGAAAGAAATGGAAACTTAAGGTAATACTGAGACAATGTTTACCAATATCTACAATCATGAAATGCCGAATGTATATACACGGCATCATTGGGATTTAGTTGAGAGAAAGAATTAAACATGGGACACCAGAGAATGTGGCCATGAAAATATTGTGAAAAAATATAAAGAGAAACATCTCAAATTACTGCAATCTGAGAAGAAACCTACACAGACAGCAGTTAAGTGTGTCCATTTAAGTACCATGGCACGATTGCAATAAGGGTATCTGAAAGGTCTTTAGATTTGAACTTAGAGAAATTACAAGTGTTATAAAAATGTAAATATATTTGCTATTATAGAAAAATTCAAAGAGTAAAGACAATACTACTGATGAATTTTCGGCAATATCTACAAACATAATAGGATGAAGTTTGTAATGCAAAATGCAGTATCATTTGAATATAGTTTAGGAAAAGAATGAATGATGCCGTTGCAGCTGATGGAGCCATGAAAAATTGTGAAAAAATATGAACAGAAACATCTCAAATGGCGTCAATCTGAGAAGAAACCTACAATGGCAGAAGAAAATGTGTTCATTCAACAACTATGGGTACTTTTGGAATAAGTTATCTTAAACATTATGATATTTTAATGTAGATCGAGTTCACGAATCATACAAACTGTAAACATTGATGCTAATATAGAGAGAATTAAAGATGAAAGGCAACCTTGGAGATTTTGGCCGAATGTACAAACTTCAAAGCTTGAAGTTCGTGATACATATATACATTCCAATCGTAATATGGTTCGGCGAAAAACTAACTATGAGGCAGCTGCAGTGGTTTTAGCAAAAATATGATGAAAAATATGTATGGAAACATCTAAAATTACTTTGATCTCAGAAAAAATCCACATGGGCAGTATTTAAATGTTTCCATTTCACTACTATGGGCTTTTTTGTAATGAGGTTAGCAGAATAGTGCTTACATTTCAATTTAGATAAAGTTCAACTTTCATACAAACTGTAAACATTTATGTTGAAATAAAAAGAACAAAATACCTTAAGGTAATATTGACCAATGTTTACGAATGATTGCAATAAAGGTTTCGGAAAAGTTTTGAATAGAGACAAAGTCCAAATGTTTTAGAAAATGTAAATATATATGCAAATATAGAAAGATTCAAAGACTAAAGACAATCCTTCTAACAAATTTTCGCCAATATATACGAGCATGATATAATGAAGCTTTTCGTGGATTTATACAGTATCATTTGAATATGGTTCAGTAAAACAACTAAAGATGCGGTTGTAGCTGATGGAGTCATGAAAAAATTGTGAAAAAAAGTATAAACAGAAACATCTCATATTGCATCAATCTGAGAAGAAACCTACATGGGCTGTAGGCATAAAAATAAGGTTATCCGAAACGTTTTCACAATTAAATCCAGATGAAGTTGCAGAATCACCCAAACTGTTAAACATTTTAACTTATATAGAAAGAATTAAAGACTAAAGCAAAACCTGGGGGAATTTTGTCAGGAACTACAAACCTGGTAGCATAATGAATGTAATACTGTTTGGTGAAAAATTAAAGATGTTACAGCTGCAGTGGTTTTAGCAAAAAAATATGGTGAAAAATATGAAGAGAACAGCTCGAATTCCTTCTATCTTAGAAGAAACCTACATGGGCAGTAGTTAAATGTTTCCAGTTCACTACTATGGGCGTTTTTGCAATAAGGTTAGCAAAAAAGTGCTTACATTTGAATTTAGATAAAGTTCAACTTTCATATCAACTGTAAATATTTATGTCAAGATAGAAAGAAATAAAAATTAAAGGTAATACTGAGCAATGTTTACCAATATCTACAATCATGAAATGCGTAATTTATATACACAGCATCACTGGGATTTCGTAGAGAGAAAGAATAAAACATGGGGCAGCAGACAATGTGGCCATGATAATATTGTGAAAAAAATATGAAGAGAAACATCTCAAATTACTGCATTCTGAGAAGAAACCAACATGGGCAGCAGTTAGATGTGTCCATTTAACTACCAAGGCAATATTGCAATGAAGGTATCAGACAAAGTTTTACATTTGAATTTAGAAAAATTACAAATGTTATAAAAATGTAAATTTATATGCTTAATGGTATCTGAAAGTTCTTTACATTTGAATTTTAAGAAATTACAAGTGTTATAAAAATGAAAATATATATATGCTATTATAGAAAGATTCAAAGAGTAAAGACAATACTACTGATATATTTTCGGCAATATCTACAAACATGATAGGATGAAGTTTGTAATGCAAAATGCAGTATCATTTGAATATAGTCCAGGGAAAGAACAAAAGATGCTGTTGCAGCTGATGGAGCCATGAAAAATTGTGAAAAAATTTGAACAGAAACATCTCAAATTGCGTCAATCTGAGAAGAAACCTACAATGGCGGCTGGTTAAATATATTCATTGCACAACTATGGGCATATTTGGAATAAGTTATCTGAAACATTATTACATTTCAATGTAGATTGAGTTCATGAATCATACAAACTGTAAACATTTATGCTAATATAGAAAGAATTTAAGATTGAGGCAATACTGACTATATCTTGGGTCATATCTACAAACTTGACAGGGTGAAGTTCGTAATACCTGAATACAGTGTCATTGGAATATGGTTAAATATAATATTAGGCAGCAGATGCGCTGGTTACAAACGATTATGGAAATACATATGAACAGAAACATCTCAAATCACTTCAATCTGAGAAGAAACCTACATGGGCTGTGGTTACATGTGTGTTATTTCACTACTATAGGCATTAAAACAAGGTTATCTGAAACGTTTTTCACAATTAAATCAAGATGAAGTTGCAGAATCATGGAATCTATTAACATTCTAGCTAATATAGAAAGAATTAAAGACTAAAGACAATCCTGGGGGCATTTTGTCAGGAACACAATCAATCTGCCACGAAAATATTGCGAAAAAATATGAAGAGAAACATCTCAAATTACTCCAGTCCGAGAAGAAACCTGCATGGGCTGCAGCTAAGTGTGTCCATTGAACTTATGTAGACATTTTTGAAATAAGGTTATCTGAAATGTTTTGACGTTGAAATCTAGATGAGGTTCGAGTATCATACAAATTCTAAACATTTGTGCTAATAAAGAAAGAAATAAAGATTAAATGCAATCCTGGGGCAATTTTGTCAGTCTACAAACTTGACAGCGTGACGTTCGCATTACATATATACATAATGATTGGAATATGGTTTAAAAAATATAGATGATACAGAAGACGATAGTTTAATCGAAAATATTGTAAAAAAAATATGAAAGGCGATATCGCCAATTAATTCAATCTCAGAAGAAACCTACATGGGCAGCAGTTAAATGTGTCCAGTTAATTACTATGGCGTCATTGTACTAAAGATATCTGAAAAGTTCTTGCATTTGAATTTAGACAAAGTCCAACTGTCGTAAAAAAGGTAAATGTTTATGCTAATATAGAAAGATTTTAAGACTAAAGACAGTGCTACTGACAAATCTTGGGCAATATCTACAAACATGATAGGACGAGGTTTGTAACACAAAAATAAAACATCATTTGAATATGGTTCAGGGAAAGAATTAAAGATGCAGTTGGAGACGATGAAGCCATAAATATTCTGAAATATAATGACCATAGACATCTCAAAATCTGTCAATCTGATAAGAAAACTCGACGGGCAGTAGTTAAATGTGTTTGTTGAACTGTCATTGAAAATGGAAATATTTATGCAAAAATAGAAAGAATTAAAAGACTAAAGAGAATTCTGACCAATTTTTGGCATATGTACAAGCATGAAAGCATAAAATAAGTAATGCATATAAACAGCATTATTAGGATATGATTCAGAGAAAGAATTAAATATTGGGTAGCAGACGATGAAGCCAAAAAAGGTTTGAAAGAAAAATATTAACAGAAACATCGCAAATTATTTCAATCTGAGAAGAAACCTGTGTGGACAGTAGTTCAACGAGTACATTTAACTACTATGGGCGTTTTTGAAATAGGGTTACCTGAAAGGTTCGTACATATGAATGTATATAAGGTTTGGGAGCCATCAAACTTTCAACATTTATGTTAATATAGAAACAATTAAAGACTAAAGGCAATACATGCCAAATTTTGGCAATCTCTATAAACTTGATATGAAGAAGTGAAGATAATATAAAAGGTGCTGGGGCCAGAAAAAATTTGCGAAAAAGATGAAAACAGACACATTTGAAGTGACATGACTCTAACAATAAACCTACACTTTTTACACAGGAATTTTCTGATTAAGGGCATCTAAAGTGTCACTGACATTTAAATGCAGATGCAGTGCAAAAGTAGGTACAAAGGTAATTCTGACCAATATATATATATATATATATATATATATATATATATATATATATATATATATATATATATATATATCTTAAATGAGACTCTCCATGGTGATATTCAAGTAAGGGACAGGGTACCAGGTCACAGTCCTGGTAGTTCAGATCTTGTTTGATGGATCATATGCCTTGCCCTCTTGGAATGCTGTAAAATACATATAGCAATTATTTTATTTGTGAAATTCTTAAAATATCAATAAAATAACTAAATGCATTTCATTTATCTCCTGTATTAGCTCGATCGACATCAATCAGTACTTTAAAATTAAATCATCATGGGTTTTGTTTCCGTAGGGTACGCTTTCAGAATGATTAACATTTGTAAGTGAAAATATGACAGGAGTAAACTAATCAAGCGAAGCCATTCATTTTTCCGGGACATTTTGAAAGCGTTTTTTTATTTTCGGAATTGCGCTCTGTCACCTGTACCTGACATGCAAA
Source organism: Hermodice carunculata (assembly GCA_964020975.1). NCBI lineage: Eukaryota > Metazoa > Annelida > Polychaeta > Eunicida > Amphinomidae > Hermodice > Hermodice carunculata. The sequence goes on from OZ026617.1 coordinate 63,657,533, forward strand.
CCAAAATCCCTGTACTGTAGGAATGTAGATTAGCTTGGAGTAACACAGAATTTTGATCATCCTATGAAAAATGCTGTCATGCCATACCATAATTAATGAATAGGTGTAACAGGGTTATTCCATGATTATGAAAAATACGAGTCTAGGAACGAGGTGATGTGATATCATGCAATGCCTCAAGTGACGGGTCGGGTCGTTCATTTTGATAAAATGTAGCTCAGCGTTACAGAATAAATGCCCGGGCTTACAAAAGTCCTATGTGGTTTCTTACACAAAGTCTCTGATGAAATTTAAGTAACAAAATTTGAATACAAGTCATTTGAAAAGGAGATGCACTATGCTAAAACGGAAACAACCAGACTTCTCTAACATTCCGTGCACGGCCGATTACAGTCAAATTACATTTTAATATATCTACGCTCCATGAAAACTATCTCACGGAACTTCATAAAAGAAAAAGATTCCCTGTAGGCCTACTTTAGTACATGCATTACGTCCGTAAAACAGAGAGTGAGCATCAACCTGCTTTGTGTCATGTTTTATGAACACATGGTCATGGCTCCTGAATTTTTTTAGATACCTTGGCCTACTTCACGTATCGTGAGAGCTACTTCTGTGACACTCCCGCTGATTCACCGCGGTCATATCTGATAGAGCTGGCAAAAAACAGTGCACTTTTTCTTTGACCCTTTCCCGGTCTCTGAGGCTCATTCCCTTCTTATGCCCTGTGCACAGTCATTTGAGCCCTGATAAAGTCTACCGCCTTTCCCTTTCCTTCCCCCCAAAACATGTCACCCAAGCTAAAATGAACAGTTTGACTCGTGTCCAGAAATACAGATGGCTGCGAAGGCATAGGAATTTTGGCAGATTTGTGGTGTTAAGAAAAATAATATGAAATAATAGAGGTTACCGACACCTTTCTTGAGACGTTAAACACTGCGTTTATATTTACAATTTGGAACTTACAGCAATTTATGCGGGCTAATTATAGATATTAACCTGTATGAATTGCACACAGTCACAAAATTTTATATTATAAAGTTTCATGACTGTGGTTAAAAATACTATTGGAGATATGCGCGACACAAGTTTATCGCACGGACGGACGGATGGACAAGAGTTAATCTAAACTGAATGCCCCCCGTCCCCAAGGTTGGGGGCATAAACATTACGAGGGGTTATTTGAATTAAAAATGTAAAATTTGAGACGCCCTATTGAAAGGACCTGCCTGGCAATGAGAATGTATAAAAGCTACCGTCGCATAAGCAGAAATGCTGACCCTCATGCACTTTTATAAATCACTTCACGTCAAAAAAATTAAGAAATTGTAATCGGTTGCAAGGGAAACAAGAATTGGCTATAATGTTGCTAAACCTAGTCATACATTTTTACAAATCGTGAAATATGAAAAAATTACCAACCTTTGTCTTTATCAAAGTTATGTCAGACTCATTGTCACTGAACGTGTGTGTACTCCTCGTGGCTGTGCCGTGTCCATGGAAATACCAAGAAGCCAAGAAATACCAAATAAATACGACCAGCTGGACTGTCCCACCCTGACTGCTTCAACACTTGGGCAAAGCGTGGTGGTGGCAAGTTTCTTGTCCTGGATTTCTTATTTATCACAGTCGGGCGTGCAAGGTACAATTCAGTCAGTTAAATTTTTAAATAAATGTGCCTATAGATTCAATGCAATTATCTTGGTTACGCATTACGGCATAAACTTTGTATTGAAAACCTGAACAGTCGGTTTGACATGACCAGAAGCTGACCTGAGAAAGCGCAAGGCACGCGCATTGACAATAGTATTGAACGGAAACAAGATTGGGCACTTCGTACTTGAGTGAACATTGAGTTTGTTAAGAAAAACATTGCGCATCAAATCAGATACTGTCCTTGTGTTAGCATTCTCTCGGATGGGGACGAAGAATAATTCTCTCACCACTTAGCGGTTCGACTATTATTTCTCGTGCTTATAAAGTATAGACGCATTGGTTTAACATGGATTGTGAAAATAGTCAAGGCAGCATTGACTTATCGAGTCACTCGACATGACACAGATGTTGGCGTATACTTCTTACCTTGTCAGTGGTGGAGGAAACCGAAGAACTCGGAGAAAACCACCGTGCACGGTTAAAGTGGTAGGAACTTTTTCCACATGCAGCAGGACGAGAATCGAACCAGGTCGCAGAGGTGAAAGGCGAGTGTCTTACCGCTCAGCCAGCCGTGCACCCATTATCCGAGAGTATGCTAAACACCGGGGCTCCGTATGCAAGAAGGAAGTATAGCTTAATCCATGGTGTAAATGGCCTGAAACTGCCCTAGATCTCTAAACCTGCCAGGGGGATAGTTTAACGGAGGTGCAAGTCCCAGTGGAAGTCTATTTCCTTGTATGCGAATGACCTGTTATGATATGTAACGTAAATAATCATAACACTGTACATTAAGTGAATGTTCATATATGGTAAAATGTCAAATAGTGATACCAACATTACGAAAGATCAGCTCCATTTCACATGCCTTGTGCTGTTGCCATAAATAAACAGAATTGTGCTGTGTGTACATTAGTCTAACATACCAAATGTACGCACTATCTGAACATTTAATGTGTTTGCTCTAATGCAAATCTACACATGAAAATACTGTAATTACAGAAATTCACACTGTATTCATTACTAGTATGAAAAACAATGAGAGTTTGCTTGAAACTAGTAAATTTCAAATATTTGAACCATAAAATGACCTTGTCTGCGTTGACATATTCTAAAAGTTAGCATACTAGTCCTTCTTTAACAATGCGTCTGATATTATTGTGAAATGTGTGACATTTTCGCAGATCTTTTGCAATAATATTAGAATCTTTGCTGTAGAGTGAAAAACATCTTAACACTAGAGTCTACAGTCTACACATTCAACAAACACAAAGAAAAACTAGACATCTTCAATACGAAACATTGACTGAAGGGTCCGCATTAATAAGGCTGTCATTTGCTTCAGATGGTCTTGTTATGCCACAGTATAATCAATGCAAATATCTCTTTTCCGGCTCCATAAAGTAAGAATAGCGTTCAGAGAACGATTACTCTCGGCGCCCAAAAGATTTTCCTCAATTATGCATTTTTTTAGACCTCGCAGAAGAAGCGTTTACATACAATTTCCATATTATTGTCTGTGGAATGGAGGAGCACTTTTGAATGTGTTCTTGGGGCAAGTTCTGGTGACATAGACCACTGTAGTGTGCGTCACCCAGTCTGCCATCAAAGAAACACTTCAAAAGTTTCACAAGTATAAAAATAATAATAAGAAGAAGTTGGTTATCAATAGGAATGTGGTCCATTATGATGTGCATCTTTGAAAAGAAATTTGGGAAGCTGCGTTAGATCCTTCTTGAGATATCGTGATAACGTCGTCCACATGTGCACCACTGAGACGGCGTGAAAGATAAATACTGTACAGTTTCATAAGAAGTTTATAAATACACGAAGGAATCTAGTTTTAAATTGGAACCTGGTCCATCATAAGATGCATCTCTGACAAAATTTTGGGAAAGCTGTGGTTAATATTTTTGAGATATCGCGGTAAAGTCGACAGGACGGACGACGCTGCTGACGACAATGCCCTCCGGCACTTTATTTGCCGAGGGTAAAGAGTGCGCACACAAACATATGCAAAGTATACATTTGATGAAAGGTCATTCACAGAGGTGTATTTTCTGATCAAACGAACTGCTGTTTATGAGACATTTAATTGCAGGATCAGAATTTTTTTCCTTTTCCACAATCTACTGACCATTACTTGTTTAAAAATTTCAATGTCGGCAAGAGCAGGATATCCTACAGGGGCGCCACTAAATGGAACTCCCTCCCTTACCGGTTAAGGAGTGCTCCAAATATAAATTTATTTAAATCGTGGTGCTACCCTCCCACAACTATATGTATGTTCTAATTTTGTTTGTATTATCCTGCCTATTTTGGACTCTGTCCGCCACTTGTGTTTCGACGTATCTTTCATTTTTATAGAGAGTTTTATATTTCATCTTGTTTTAATAATTTATGTATTATTATGTAATTTATATGTTCATCATGCCTCTTGTTTTCAACAACCCATTGTATCATCCAGGGCCTGGCGGGAGATCAGAGCTGCGGCACTGAGCCAGTAACCCTGGTAAAATAAGAAATTCAAAAAAAAAAAATGTATACATTGCATATGTGTTTTTGAATACTTCTTACTATATGCAGCTAACAAAGGAATTACGCACTTATAGCAGTGGGGCATTGCTAGACAACGTTGTTTTTTCTCATGCTGCCAATTCCCCTCCTCCTCTTTTTGGCTTTGCTGTCCAGGCCTTGTGCAGCCATGGTTGTTGTGACTGGACTTGGAAAAAGGGGGTTATATGGGGTAGATAGAAATTTTAATGTTCTATTGAAACTCCGGTGATCACTTACATCATCATATTATCCATAACACAGACATATTTTGATGATTAAATAGACACATATAAGTTTATTGTTTATCATGCACGGGTATAAAATCAGTAATATTTCCATTATTGATCAATGTGTGCACACTTAATTTCATTTTGACAAGCATAAATCTGAAACCCCTTGCCCCCCTCGTCACGTAATGCTATCTGTCAATAAAAGGGGACAGTGGTCACACGACTGTCCTCACTGTGCTCTCCTGGGACAGGTTAGCTGTCCAGTGCCAGGAAAGGGGGTTAAAACTTGTATCAAGGTCTTCAGTTAAACAGTGGCGTAGCTGCCCCATGGATTAGTTACCCCGATCATAACTACACCAGCTTTTATGCATACCAATTTTCTTACACCATGAAGTGAGGGGTAACAAAACTGTTTTAAGTTATACCATGGGTAAGTTACACCTCCTTTATGCATACGGGCCCTGGACAATAAACTACATTTAAAATTCAAGGCAAAACGAAAACGCATTCAAACCCAAGGATTCAAGTTAAACATGTAATGAAACAGCATTCAAATTCTCATCTCACTCTCAAAGACATACACCCATGTAATGTCACCTTTGCCAAAGAAAACAAAATGAATATTACGTGCCCAGCGGCAGAAAATCAAGCACTTACAGGTGTTCAGGCCGCAGTTGAGGCACGTGTGGTTCTCCGCTGCCACATGTTCTGCACCCGTGGTCAAATCATGTAGGTGTGGCACCTTCGAACACTTTCAAATAAATGATTGTATCTGCCCCACTAGAAGTAGTAGACGGACTGTGATTGGCTGGAGTACACTTCAGGTAGTGAATGCTTTTAAAGTGAACTGCGACCGGCTGCAAATATCGCGGCTTTTCTAATCCGTACCGATCAAGGAGGCCACACGTGTCGCCTCCTTGCACCAATAAAACAAGTGTGACGGGTTACAATGAAAAATACAGTTGAGCTGTCTGGAGATGTGTACAGTTCAGTGTCAGCCCAACACCTGAACCGTGAGATACAATTTCTTTAATGAAACTGTTACCCGCCAGAGCCAAAGAGTATCAATCTTTCAGGCTGGAAAACAGATTGACGAGACTGTCATAATTTTTCATTGACATTGTGCATGTACCCCCCCCCCCAAAAAAAAAGTAACACAAGACATACAATACAACAGAAACATTAAAAGGAATGAAGCAAACAAGTGCCTATGGGCCCTCCTCATGATACAAATTACACACCTGTCAGTACGCTGAAACAATACACAGATACACAGACACAATGCTCGATTTGTTGTTGAGGTATGCAAATGCCCACACGGCTATGAAGGGTCACAATAGAAATTACATGTACAGACACAGAGCAAACGGCGAAGAGTTTATATCTGTTAATCAAATAATGTAATTTTAAGTATTTTTGAACATGGAGAAATTGTCTTTGATGGGGTTGGTATATTATTCAAGATTTGAGCACAACGTTATTTGATTTCAAATTTCTTGGTATTTGTATAACATCTGATCAAATGGAAATCCTGGTATTGTATTGTAATTATAAATACTGCTGTTAACTTTATATAAAGAGGGTCCGCCTCTTTATAGTTACAAAGATAGTCTCAAATAGACTTTTCCTGTTAGTCTTTAAAACAAAGGCAGAAACATCAGCCGCAATAATGGTTACATTATGATTCTTATATATCACGTCCATCTTGTCCGTAATACAGAGTTTGTGCGGAGCAAATTGGCATGATGCGATGGTCCTGTCTGTTTGGGTGTCAAGATATATTTTAGCCCATCTTTTATAACTTCGTGATTTTAACTCCTTTCCAAATGACCTTGACATTTGACCTTAAGAGGTAACATGTAAATTACAAAAATGTAAAGTGTTACAGTACCTACAACTTAAGCCCAACATGCATCAAATCGAGGTGAATTGACCAAGTTATGGCCAGATGAAACTTTTAGAGGGCCAAATGACCTTGACCTCTGACCTTTAGAGGTTACATGTTTATTACAAAAATATGCAGTGTGTTAATGCCTACCATTTGAGTCCAACATGATTAAAATTAGATGGAAACGGGCTCACTTAAGACTGGATGAAAATTTCAAAGGTCCAAATGACCTTGACCTGCGACCTTAAGGGGTCACATGTAAATTACACAAATGTGCGGTGTTACAATAGCTACAATATCAGTACACAACATAATCTAAATTGGATAAAAATTGATCGAGTTAAGGCCAGATGAAAATGTCAAAGGTCCAAATGACATTGACCTTTGACCTTTAGAGGTCACATATAAGTAACAAAAATGTACAGTGTAGCAATAGCTACAATTTGAGCACGACATGGTGACATTATGATATAAATTGACAGAGTTATGGCTTGATGAAAATTTTAAAGGTCCAAATGACCTTGACCTTTGACCTTTAAAGGTCACATGTAAATTAGTAACATGTGCAGTGTTACAAACATATAAACTGCAGTATTCTCCAAGTTAATTCTTCTTTTTAGAGACCTTTATCGGTACTAAACACTCTCCAGTCTATAGTGCCCGCTCTGCCTACATCGTTGGTCCCGCCTAGCGTAGCAGGTAGCCACCATCCCGTTCCTTTGGGCAATGCTCTCACTGCTACCCCACACAACTGTTGTGCTGAGATAGGGTGGTTCTGGATAAACTGGGTATACTTCGACTTTTTAACTGTAATTTTCTCGTTTAATAAGCATGTAGATTTTTCTTTCATTGTTTAATGATTTGCAACAATGTTCCTTGTTAATTTTACCCTATAAATTTTGAAGTATTTACTTTTCATCAGGATAATGAAGTGTCCGTGTTTAGAGACATAATATGAGCAAATCAAATAAAGACAGACATATTATCCCTTTAATTCCGACATTTATCTCTCACGTGACACACAACAATATTTTTTTAGTAATTTTTTCTGTTCGCCCCCCCCCCCCATTTTTAGGAGAAGGAGTGTCATGAGGATGGGAATTTGTGGAAAAGTGAAACATCTGAGAAACATTTACAAGGATAAAATGTTACTTTTATGATATTAGTGCATACATTCGATATGTAGTTATATATTCATTTCGTGTATTTCAAATTGATCTGGGTTTACCTAAAGAGTTGCATACATAACAGTTCGGAATATAACAGGTTTCATAGTAATTCATCAGATACTGTCTCTTATCATTGTACGAAAAACCAAAATAGCTGAATGTATGTATTTTTTCTAAGATATTTTCAGGAGTTGAATTTAAAAGTCTTACAATGTCATGTCTTAAACATTTCCTAGCAAAACTACGTCTCGTACGTATTACAAATATTTGTTGTCTTCTGGTATAATGGTCATGTAATTGTGGAGTTGGCATAATTTGTATATGATCGAAATAAATCGGGAGCTGCTGATTTTTTAATTTGTAATAAAATTTTTAAATTAAATAAATCTTCTAATTTCAATAAATTTCTGGCTTTATACATAGGTTCCGAATGAGCATTCTACTTGCTGTGATGGATTATCCGAACAGCCCTTTTTCGGAGCTTTACTAACCTGTCATGTTTAAGTCTCCAAATACGAATACCATAATTAAATCTAGGAAGAATCAGGGAATTAAAAATTGTTTGTAGTATACAGGAAGGAAGAAAATTTTTTAATTTGTTCATGATACCAATAGTCTGAGAAATTTTTGAAGCGATTTTCTGAATATGACTATTCCAACTAAAAAAGCTTTCTTCTTCTTTTTTAACCTATTCAATATATCATTTATAGTTAACCATGTATTTTTAATATCATTTCTATATCGATCGAAACAAGATTTGTAATAATCCTTTTTAGCAACGCGAATGTTGTTTTTCAAAATTTTGTTAAATGTTTTCAAATTTGTCGAACGAATTTCATAATCTTCATTTTCTAGAGAAATTTCCCTCAAGGATTTATATAAACGATCCCTAGTGGCTATAGAGCGAATAATACCTTGCGTTATCCATGGATTCTTTTTATGTTTGTATTTTTCAAATTTTTTAGTTTTAATTGGAAATTGTTATTTATGGCCGAAGTAACCGCCATTATGTAAAACAGAATATGAAGTATTAGGATCAGTATTAAGATCCGTATTCAGACTATTATAGATATGTGCATCTGATAATTCTGTTTTCAAACGATTTATAGAATTCGGATGTATTTCACAAATCTGAATATACTTAGGAACTGTATCATGTTTAGATTTAACAATATCTAAACAGATAAAATAAAGGAAATGGTCTGAAATTCTTGAAATCAGAATTCCAGAATTTGAGTTAGAAATATTTGAATCAATCAATTTCATGAAAAAATTATCGATAATTGTTCCTCGGCGTTGAGAGATCCTTGTAGGTAACGTGATTTGCGGGAAAAACTCATGGTTGTGATTAAATAAAAAAATATACCGAAAACAGGTTTATCATGAATTTGCAACAAATCAATGTTGAAGTCTCCGGCTATGATTATTTCGCTCTTTAGAAGCAACAATTTCTGTAAGACTGAAGTAAATTCTTCAATAAAGGTGTGATAATTTTCATTGACAACCCGAGGTGGCCTATATATATTTCCAATAACTACTTTTTTATCAATGCTGTCAATGCTTACTTTAATAAATTGTCCTTCATAGATGTCAGACATTATATATACATCAATTGGTTTAAAATTGAAACAACTCTTTAAATAGATAGCTAGACCTCCACGTGGAGTACGGATTTTTCCTTGAAAAATCAAAGTATAGTTCTCAAGTTGAAGTAAAGATAGATCGGAATCATTTCTTAGCCATGTCTCTTGAAGACAAATTGCTGAAGGTGAGCAATTTTGTTCCTCTAAATTATGCAAGAAATTTGTATTTCTTCAAACTTAGCGTTTAAAGATTTAGACTAAATATAGTAAAATAATTTTGCATTCGCTTTAAATGTGCAATGAGTTCATCTGTATCAAAATATGGTGATTGTTTAATTAATTTAGGCTGAAACGAATTTGGATCATTTTCATCTTGTAGGGAATTATTTTCAAGCAACGAAGTAAGAGAATTCATGTCAACTCCACCTAGACCATCTAATATAGTACTGACACTAACCATTGTCCAGCAGTCCTATGGACTTAATATCATAAATGACAGCAATCATAAATTTGATTTGGTAACTAAGTAAAATCAGAAAAATATTATGAATCCAATAGTGTACCACACGATAGACATACATGAATTAAAAAGAAAATGAAAAGCATGAATAGTAAAAATACAAATGCAGTTATACATGAACACAATCTGCAGCCATAAATGACCATGTTGCTTTTGATATTGAAATAAATGCGACATATTATTAGATAAACTCACATAAAAGATGGATTCAAACGTCCTTCAAACCAGCACTCTTATATAAAGTTTTACAAGGACCCATATGACAAAATGTAGGAAATTGCATATTAAAGCTTGAAACATTTGAAAAAAAAATCTAATAATTTATGATGAATTTATACAAAATACAGTCATATAAATATTTTGCACATTATACTCCAGGAGGTCATTCAAACAGACCAGAAGGTAGCTGAATAGATCAGAACAAACTAAAGACTGGCCATGTTTGCATATAAATTTTCTTTACGGTCACAATAAAGTTTCATAATACTCTATACCATGTGTCCTATGTTAATTACCTTGACCTAGGACTACAAACAAACTGTTGATTAAATCCAATACCAAGAGAAGTCACTCAAGGACGACTTTAATGAAACTATTCAATCAAACATAAATATCCGATTTAATAATTAATACCAATGTATCCCATGTTAATTTACTTGTCCTTAGACTACAAAACAAACACATTTTAGATAACCAAATCCTTACTATTTTCGTTACAGTCACAGCAAAATGTCAGTTGCATCTTTCCATAGCCCCTTAGCACAACCAATGAATTCAGTCCAGTGGTACTCATCTGCGAACTATACAGAATGAAGAACAAACTTTACACTACAATCAGGAAATAACCATCAGGAGCGTTAGAGTAAAAATAGTTGAGAAGAATGCAAGTTGAAATCCAGAAACACTGGTTTGCTGGGTGACTTTATAACTCAGGATTGAATATATAATCAAACATACAAAACGAGCGTTCGCCATAACTTTTCGGCATGCCGATTTTAACTTTCAAAAAAAAAAAAACAAAAAAAAAAAAAAAAAAAAAAAAAAAACAAAAGAGAGAGAGAGAGAGAGAGAGAAAAACAAGATATGTTTGTAAAACATTGATGCCCCCCTCCCTCATTACCCTTGCCCTCGCTACCCTATTGATAGTGGTAGAAGGGGCACTTGTGAGATTACAAAATTAGTGAAGGTTAATCATACATCAATGTCGCATATCTTTATACTTTGACCTTTAAAATGAGGTCAAGGTCATCCATCTTCAAACTTCGCCTAGCCCCAAATATGGACTATAATCCTGTGCAATATAAAAGTCCTAGCTTAAAAACCTCTTCAGTTAATGTGCGGAAACCAAAGTTCACTCAGGTACCACTGTGACCTTGGAAATTAGGTCAAGGTCACCCATCTTCGAACTTCGCCTAGCTTTCGATTAAAATGTTACACCTGTACAGTATCAAAGTCCTAGCTCAAAAACTTCTTTGTGCGGAAACCACAGTTTAACTACAATCTCTCTGTGACCCTGAAAACTGGGTCAAGGTCACCCATCTTCAAAATCAACCTAGCCCTTACAGAGAACCATAAAGCTGTGCAATATAAAAGTTCTACCTCCAAGATATAAGTTATCATGCTCCAAGGTATAAGTTATCATGCAGAAAGCATGAAACCATATTCAGTAAAGTGGCTCTGTGACCTTTAAAATGAAGTCAAGGTCATCCATCTTCATATTTCGCCTAGCCCCAAATATGGACTATTATTCTGTGCAGTATAAAAGTCCTAGCTGAAAAACCTCTTCAATTATTGTGCGGAAACCAAATTTAACTCAGGTACCACTGTGACCTTGGAAATTAGGTCAAGGTCAGCCATCTTCAAACTTCTCCTAGCTTGTGATTAGAATGATAAACCGGTACAGTATCAAAGTCCTAGCTTAAAAACTTCTCGAGTTATTGTGCAGAAACCACAGTCTACCTAAAATCTCTCTGTGACCCTGAAAACTGGGTCAAGGTCATCCATCTTCACATTGAACCTAGCCCTTACTAAGTACCATAAACCTGTGCAATATAAAAGTTGTAGCTCCAAGGTATAAGTTATCATGCAGAAAGCATGAAACCATATTCAGTAAAGTGGCTCTGTGACCTTTAAAATGAAGTCAAGGTCATCCATCTTCAAACTTTGCCTAGCCCCAAATATGGACTATAATCATGTGCAATATAAAAGTCCTAGCTTAAGAACCTCTTCAGTTATTGTGCGGAAACCAAAGTTCACTCAGGTACCACTGTGACCTTGGAAATTGAGTCAAGGTCACCCATCTTTAAACTTCGCCTAGCTTTTGTCTAGGATGATACACTTATACAGTATCAAAGTCGTAGCTTAAAAACTTCTTGAGTTATTGTGCGGAAACCACAGTCTACCGACCGACCGACCGACCGACCGACCGACCGACAGACCGACCGACATGTGCAACGCTATATGCCCCACCTTCTTCGAAGGGGGCATAAAAAAAAAACAAACTTAACATTACATTAAAGAAAAATAGTAGAGAAGAATGAAAATTTCAGAATGTATACTGAACCCCAATGAAAAGTATCCACATGCCAATTTTGAAGTATTTTATTGTTTATACTTGAAACATTTCATACCTAGACGTGCTTAGAACTTAACAAAGCATTCACTTTTCTGGCGTAAAAATAATGTCACGCTCTACCGACATTAACGTCACTTACAGGCAAAAAATGTCATTAACTGCCCTAATTGAAAGTCACACAAATTTTTCTGTTCAATATGGGATGTGGCCACCTCGAGCATCAACACATGCTATACATCTGCGGCGCATACTGCTGACCAGGGTTTGAATTCTGTGTTGGGGAACATTATTCCATTCTTCCTGCAGAGCTTGGATCAGCTGGTTTCGGGTAGTAGGCCTAGGTGTCCTCCGTTGAATACCTTGGCCTAACTGATCCCACAAATGTTCAATAGGGCTCAGATCGGGTGAGAACGCTGGCCATTCCATGACATTGATGTTGTTCTCATTGAGAAAGTTCATTGTTAATCTTGCAGAGTGTGCACGTGCATTGTCCTGCTGAAAGATCGCCAGATCTTGATGCTGCTCCATAAATGGGACCATGTGCGGCTCCAGCACCTCATCAATGTACCGCCTAGCATTGAGGATCCCTTGAATGACCACTAGGGGTGTCCGGTAGCGGTTGCTGATGCCTGCCCACACCATGACAGAGGGTCCACCCCATCGATCTGCCTGACGGACACAGGCATCTGCATATCTCTCCCCAGTCCGGCGCCACACACGTTCTCTGCCATCTGCTCTGCTGACAGAAAAACAGGACTCGTCAGTAAAAAGGACGGTATTCCACTGCTGGCGAGTCCACCTGGAGTGTGCTCTACACCACTGCAGTCGTCTTTCTCTTCTGGGTTGGGTCAGCAGGTTACCCCTGTAAGGTCTTCTGGCTGTTAGGCCACTGCTCCTCAGTCGCCTCTCCACAGTAGAACTACTGACAGGACGGTGATTCACCCCTTGAGTCTCACGGGCTGTTTGGGCTGCTGTACGGAAACGGTCTCGCAGGTGCATCAGGCGGATGTGACGGTCTTGGCCAGGTGTTGTCACTCTTTCTCGGCCAGGCCTAGGCCGATCATCTACGGATCCAGTTTCTTGTTGCCGTTCAATTAGTCGTTGGATGGTGCGCCGAGTACACCCCATTCTTTGTGCGATTTGAGTGATTGGGACTCCACCCTCTGCAAGCCCCAAAGCATGGTGTCTTTGACCTTGGCTCAGACGCGGCATGATCGCCTCAACACACCTGAGACCACTGGCTTTTTTCTTGGCTGAACATCCCTTTTTAAAGCCACTGAAAACATCAGGTCATTTTAGCCATCCAATAGGAGTGGTGGTCAGAAGCCATATTCGGTGCACAAAAGTCACATGCATTATGTAACAACCCAGCAAAAGTTAAAAAGTTGTCCTGAATGACCCTGATGTAGGCTCCAAACCATGCATATATGCACACACAGTACTTAGTAACTTACAAAATTAATGTGTTAATTTTTTTATGTGGATACTTTTCATTGGGGTTCAGTATATATGTAGAAATATATATACTGAACCCCAATGAAAAGTATCCACATGCCAATTTTGAAGTATTTTATTGTTTATACTTGAAACATTTCATACCTAGACGTGCTTAGAACTTAACAAAGCATTCACTTTTCTGGCGTAAAAATAATGTCACGCTCTACCGACATTAACGTCACTTACAGGCAAAAAATGTCATTAACTGCCCTAATTGAAAGTCACACAAATTTTTCTGTTCAATATGGGATGTGGCCACCTCGAGCATCAACACATGCTATACATCTGCGGTGCATACTGCTGACCAGGGTTTGAACTCTGTGTTGGGGAACATTATTCCATTCTTCCTGCAGAGCTTGGATCAGCTGGTTTCGGGTAGTAGGCCTAGGTGTCCTCCGTTGAATACCTTGGCCTAACTGATCCCACAAATGTTCAATAGGGCTCAGATCGGTTGAGAACGCTGGCCATTCCATGACATTGATGTTGTTCTCATTGAGAAAGTTCATTGTTAATCTTGCAGAGTGTGCACGTGCATTGTCCTGCTGAAAGATCGCCAGATCTTGATGCTGCTCCATAAATGGGACCATGTGCGGCTCCAGCACCTCATCAATGTACCGCCTAGCATTGAGGATCCCTTGAATGACCACTAGGGGTGTCCGGTAGCGGTTGCTGATGCCTGCCCACACCATGACAGAGGGTCCACCCCATCGATCTGCCTGACGGACACAGGCATCTGCATATCTCTCCCCAGTCCGGCGCCACACACGTTCTCTGCCATCTGCTCTGCTGACACAAAAACGGGACTCGTCAGTAAAAAGGACGGTATTCCACTGCTGGCGAGTCCACCTGGAGTGTGCTCTACACCACTGCAGTCGTCTTTCTCTTCTGGGTTGGGTCAGCAGGTTACCCCTGTAAGGTCTTCTGGCTGTTAGGCCACTGCTCCTCAGTCGCCTCTCCACAGTAGAACTACTGACAGGACGGTGATTCACCCCTTGAGTCTCACGGGCTGTTTGGGCTGCTGTACGGAAACGGTCTCGCAGGTGCATCAGCCGGATGTGACGGTCTTGGCCAGGTGTTGTCACTCTTTCTCGGCCAGGCCTAGGCCGATCATCTACGGATCCAGTTTCTTGTTGCCGTTCAATTAGTCGTTGGATGGTGCGCCGAGCACACCCCATTCTTTGTGCGATTTGAGTGATTGGGACTCCACCCTCTGCAAGCCCCAAAGCATGGTGTCTTTGACCTTGGCTCAGACGCGGCATGATCGCCTCAACACACCTGAGACCACTGGCTTTTTTCTTGGCTGAACATCCCTTTTTAAAGCCACTGAAAACATCAGGTCATTTTAGCCATCCAATAGGAGTGGTGGTCAGAAGCCATATTCGGTGCACAAAAGTCACATGCATTATGTAACAACCCAGCAAAAGTTAAAAAGTTGTCCTGAATGACCCTGATGTAGGCTCCAAACCATGCATATATGCACACACAGTACTTAGTAACTTACAAAATTAATGTGTTAATTTTTTTATGTGGATACTTTTCATTGGGGTTCAGTATATGTATGGATCGAGTATATAATCAAACACGTAAACCCATCGTTTGCCCTTTATTTCTCGGCAGATTTTTACATCGTGCATAATCCAAGGCAAACCCGGAGTAGTTAAATGTATATGAAAATGATATTCAGTTAGTTTAAGGCCAATTAAAATTAAGTCTCTTTATCTACAAAAGTAACCAATGGAGTCATTTATGGAAATAAGTATGGATTGCAGAGGTACATGTGTGACACAATTCTTCCATAAAAACACGAAAACGTTTTCATATCAGATAGACAGGTCCGATCGATCTTCGACCGTCATTAACATTTATGTGAAAAAAGGAGATTGATCTGCAGATATCTGTCGAAATCAGTCCGATGTGACAAATAGGCTTAGTAAGTCCTATGTAGTAACAAACAAGGTTCGGTTTCAGTGCATGAGAGATGAAACAAAAGTGTTCCTATTATGGGGACTAGTCCGATCAGTCTTTGATCATCATAATTTATGTGGAACGAAGAAAGTTATTAGTATCTTCAAATGCGCGTACCTGGGAACTGGACAAATAAGCTTAGTAGTCTATTATAACGTCCCATGTGGTAAGAGCAAGGCTCGGTTTCAGTGCATGAGAGATGAAAAAAGTGTTCAAAATTAAAGGGAGGAGTCCGATCAGTCTCTGATCATCATAATTTATGTGGAGCGGAGAAGATTATTAATATCATCAAATGCGCGTACCTGGAACTTTTTTCCAGATTTTGCTTTGGCCCAGACTTTGCCGTATATGAGCCAAGAACTTTCAATGTCGTTGCGGTTTTTTAGACGGTTCAGAAGCTGTTTATTGGCTAAAGTGGCGTCTTCATAAAGAACATATTCTTTCCCTTTGAGTTTTGTTCGTGCCTGAATCAACTTCTCGGAATAGTCACGCCTGAAGAACTTGACTAGAAAAGGTTGTTCCCCGTCAGTTTTCTGGCCAACTCGGTGTGCGCAGTCTATTTCAGAATTAGGAATGTCAATTTCAAGGAAATCCTTAAAGAATTCAGTAGCTTTGAGCTTTGGGTTTTCATCCTTTAGATTTGCCGGTAAAGGTAACCCATGTATACGTACAGCCCACCTTCTCCCATGCTGTTCTAGACCGTTCACATCGGACTTAGTTTCTCGTAACTCTTTACATAACTGTTGGACCTCATTACGCAAAGATGTCAATTCAGATTGACTAGCTTTGAATGAGTCTGCTTTTACTTCCAATGTATGTACTCGCCCTTCAAGTTCTGTAAATCTATCATCGAAGTGCTTTTTTATTCTGCTCTCTGTATCGGCAAGTTTCTTCTCGAGCAAAACAGAGACGTTGTCACTCAGTTGCGAATCCAAAACGTCTGTTATGACATCTCGTATATTTGCCATTGTAATGTCACTTTGTGCACTTGAAGTACTAGTGCGTGGCATGGTTGAAGAAGTGAATCAGGCAAAGTTTCTTTATCCTGGAAATTTTACATGTACTCACACAAAATGGCGTAAAATGTAAGTCCGAATCCAAAAGTATGCTGTCCGGAACCAAAAAGTATCAACTGTTGGACAACAACGATGAAAATAAGTCAAAAAGACATCCAAACCCGGGAGCCCGTCAAAACTGCTCAATCCTCCATGATGATCACGTGACCACCCTTGATATATATGGGTGTTTATATATGTATGTATGTATGTATGTGTGTGTGTGTGTGTGTGTGTGTGTGTGTGTGTGTGTGTGTGTGTCCAACTCGAAAGTGAAGCCACTTTCAGGGGTTTTCTACCGCCTGAAGACAATTTTTATGACACTTTATTTTGGCACAGACACTTGAGCAAAAGGCAAAGCGGTATATACCACCCGAAAAGGGTGGGTCTGAAGTGATTCAGTGAACAATGCAGATTTAGAACAAAGGTTGATCTATTGACATTCAAAACAATTTGAGATGCAACTTGTTTAGTTCTTCCAGCTTTTGACATTGTCATGATAGATGACAATTTTCTTTTGAAGAAATACTCATTCATTTATTTATTTAGCGAAAAAATATAAAATGCTTCCTTTCAAAAATATATATTTATTCATTCTTTCAACCATTTAATTAATTAATTAATTAATTGTTTTTTTTTATTTATCAAAAGGCAAAGCAACATATACCACCCGATAAAGGTGGGTCTGAAGTGAATTAGTTAAAAATGCGGATTTAGAACAAAGGTTGATCTATTGACATTCAAAACAATTTGAGATGCAACTTGTTTAGTTCTTCCAGCTTTTGACATTGTCATGATATATGACATTTTTCTTTTGAAAAAAAATTACAGATTAAAAAAAAAATCATTCATTCATACATTCATTTGTCTATTTACGGAAAAAATATAAAATGTTTCCTTTTAAAAATATATATTTATTCATTCTTTCAACAATCTATCTATCTATCTATCTATCTATCTATCTATCTATCTATCTATCTATCTATCTATCTATCTATCTATCTATCTATCTATCTATCTATCTATCTATCTATCTATCTATCCATCTATCTATCTATCTATTTATGTATTTGCAGAATCGATACCAAAAAGTTTGTTGGTCTTTACCGGAAAGTCATGCAATTTCACCACCTCACCTGTCAAGATGAAGCAGCGAATCGGCTTCCTTGTGAATAGGACGGATCCCTTGATTTCCCGGAACTTCGCTGTATACAGATGAATCTGGGTTACGCTTGAGCCACGCTGATCACGACCAGTGAGGTATAATGCCAGCATGCGGCAGTGTATTGTGTTCGTGTAGCTGCAGTGGCGTAGGAACCGGGGGAGGGAGGGGAGGGGGGGGGGTGAGGGGAAATAATTTGAGCCCCAAAGCAGGGTGCACCTTTCGTGCACAGTTCATCACTTGCCCTCCCCCCCCTCCCCCAATAGTTCAAAGCTTTCTACGCCACTGAATTGGATAAATAGTTTAAGACTACTTAGCCTAGGCCTACATGGGATTTTGTACATGCAGTTGGCTTTTATCACCAAAGATGGCACATTCAGAATGCCTTATAAAGTTATAGGCATTGGGCCTGGGCCTATGTCGAGTATCCTTGGCATCGTGCTTTGCTGCCACACTGAGCTGATAGTGATACTGTCTTTTACTGAGCTTGGAATGATCTAACGGGCATTGAAATGAACATTGAATGACCCACATGGAAAGCGGAGGTAATTGTTTACCCACGTTTTCACCATTTAGAAGCAAAGAAAGTGTTAATAGTAGAAAATACGTCGATTAAGCAGGCGGGTATTACAATGTAAATAAACAGTAGCCTATATGGATAGGTCGACCTACCAATGGCGATGTACCTTCGCCTTTTCCCGCTAGGTGCCGCATCTACGTAATAATAGTGTATTGATGTTGCCTGCTTTCTGGTCTGGCTGAAAGTTGTTACTTGTGACTTCTTTGTACATTTTTTCTTTTTTCTGAAATGTAATCACATGCTGTACATTTCAGTGACTCCAGCCGGGCAAGTCCCACTTTTGTTCTTTTTCTGCATCAAAAATTAACTGAGCTGTACAATCTGGCTTGTGCAATGAATTGTGTCCCCTGACAGAATTATTCCACAATTTCTTTGTCATTTCTGCATGTAAAACTCTATAAGAGTCCATGTTGGGTCTGCCTTGCTTTGATGAAGCATACAAATCAAGTTCCTGTGAGTCTTTAAATGCCAAACTAGATGAACTGAAAATTCTTCTCTATGATTTAAATGCACAAGGTTGCTCTCCAAGTGCGGTTTGTTTACAAGAAACCTGGTTAGGTGATGAAGCAGATTTGTCGCTATTTGAAATTGAAAATTACACATTAATATCTCAAGGTAAAAGCTGTTCTGCACGAGGAGGACTGGCTATCTATGTTAGAGAATCTTATGAAACCAAAATACTGGACATTTGTCAAAAATCAGACATATGGGAAAGCCTTTTTATAGAAATAACACACAGCTCACTTGGTAAAAAGGTTATATTGGGTAATATTTACAGGCCACCAAGGGACCTGGTAGAAAATTATAGACTTTTTAATGAGGAGTTAACTGTAGTTTTAAATAAATTACAGAGGTTAAATAGTAAGGTTATCATAGGTGGGGATTTTAATATTGATTTGTTAAAAATACGAGATAAACCAAGCTATGCCACATTTTTTGACGCAATTACCGCTCTAGGATTTTTTCCGCAAATAACATTACCGACAAGATTATCAGAGCGGAGAGGAACTATAATTGATAATTTCCTATACAAAATATATAATAGAAATAAAAATCTTCCAAGTTCTGGAATTCTGACTGCTAGAATCTCGGATCATTTTCCATATTTTATATGTCTAGATATTTTGCGTAAAAAATATGATGAAGTACCTAAATATGTGCAATCTCAAGCCAGACATAAAAACTATTTGGAAAATTTTCGAAAAGAAATTGCGGAGGCAAATTTATGTGATCGTATTATTAATAATCAGTCAAACGACCCAAATGAATCATACAACATGATCCACACCACCATATGTAATGCGCTAGACAAACATTTACCGGTTAAAAAGGTAAAATATAACAAATATAAACACAAAAAATCTCTTTGGATCACACAAGGTATAACGATATCGATAAAACGAAGGGATAATATGTACAAAACGTTAAAGAGAACCCCTAGAGACAGCAATGAGTATAACATTCTCAAAGTAAACTTGCAGACTTACAAGAAAATTTTATAAACAAATATCAATAACGCAAAAAAAACGCTATTATCAGACATGTTTTGATAAATACAAACATGATTTAAAAAGTACTTGGTCGACAATTAACGAAATTTTAAATAGAATGAAAAAGAAAAGAAATTTCCCAAACGCATTTAACATAGATGGTCACATTATTACTGACAAACAGGAAATTTCCGATGAATTTAATAAATACTTCATAAAGATAGGACCCAAATTAGCTTCAAAAATTAATGTACCTAATGATAAAAACTTTGTGGAATACCTAACAAATCCAACTCAAAACAAACTTCGGTTTACAAGTGTGACAGATGAAAAGATACTAAGTATAATAAATTATCTTAAACCTAAAAACAGTTGTGGTCATGACAATTTATCAGTTAATTTATTAAAGTTTATAAAAATAGAAACATATAAAGCAATAACAATCACAATATACCAAATGATAAGAACAGGAATCTTTCCAGACTTACTGAAAATTGCTAAAGTCATACCTATTCATAAAAAGAATGATACTAAAGTCTTTGAAAATTATAGGCCTATTTCTGTTCTTCCGGCGATTTCAAAAATATTTGAACGGGTCATTTTCGAGCAGACTCATCACTATTTCAAAACAAATAAACTCTATTATCCAAGTCAATATGGTTTTAGAGAATGCCACTCGACTGAACTAGCGTCATACGAACTTATTGACAGAATATTAAATGAAATGGACAAAGGAGACGTACCTATAAACATATACATGGATTTATCGAAGGCATTTGATACCTTAGACCATAAAATCCTATTACAAAAACTACACTATTATGGAATAAAGGACACAAGTCTGAAATTGTTTGAAAGTTATCTATATAATAGGAAACAATTTGTGAGGATTGATGATGTGCAGTCTCGCTTATTAGATATAACGACAGGGGTACCCCAAGGTTCAATCTTAGGTCCACTTTTGTTCATAATTTACATAAATGATATAACAGTGGCATCAAATTTATTTAAATTTATTATATATGCTGACGATACCACACTATGTAGTACTATAAATTTACTGAAAAAACAAGATCAAAACAGTGATTTTTCTCAAAGCATTAATGCAGAGCTTGATAGAGTAAGTACATGGTTGAAGGTAAACACGTTATCTCTGAATATAACGAAAACAAAATTTATGTTATTCTATAAGCCTTTAAAGAAAGTTTCTATTCCTTCTCTTGAAATAGATAAGGTAAAAATTGACTGTGTGGATGAATTTAATTTCTTGGCTTTAACATTAGATAAAAACATGAATTGGGATAAACACATACAGAAGATTTCTACCAAAATCTCCCAGAAAGTAGGCATTTTAAACAAGCTAAAAAGTTTCCTTTCAATCAAAGTCCTCTTAATCTTGTATAACTCATTCATACTTCCACATTTTAATTATTGTCTTCTTGCATGGGGACACAAAGTAGATAGACTTTTCTCTATTCAAAAACGAGCAGTGCGTATCATAAATAAGGCTGACTTTAATGCCCATTCAGAACCAATATTTAAAGGCTTGAAGTTACTAAAACTTCAAGACATATATAAACTACAGCTCCTAAAATTTCATTACAAATTAAAAAACGAGACATTGCCAGTGTATTTTAGAAACTTTCCACTTTTTCAAAACTCAAGTATACATGATTATAACACAAGAGGAAGGGGCAACATATTTATTACTAGAACTTCTCGTATCTATGTGGATCAGTGTATAAGGCATCAATTGATTCATAATCTTAATGACACACCAGATATGATTAAAGATAAGGTTAGTACACACAGTATCCAAGGGTTTTCAAACTATATAAAAATTTATTATCTTGAAAAATATGAAAATGAATGTCATGTACCAAATTGTTACATTTGTAATTCTGTAAGGTGATTTTTTTAAAGCGGAGTGATTTAAACACACAAATAGCATGTTCTTTCAAAAATTTAAATGATAATATATATTCCATCAGCTGATATAGACTTTCAATGAAAATTATCTGCATAAAGATAAACTAAGAGAAATTAAAATGTGGGTGGCTTGTGTGATAGCGGTCATTATATGACCTTAGCACAAGTCTCCCAAATCAGTATATGTATATTGTGATATATCTCAAATATGTTTATGTATAATTTGACTATTTCTGTATCTTGATGCAATGTATGTATTCTGATTTGAATAAAAAGATTCCTGATTCCTGATTCCTGATTCCATGGTGCTGGGTGGAGCTGGTCTAAGCAGTTTCACATTCACCTCTGCCTCCAGGCCTGGCTCTTCTTGTAGCCGTTCATTCAGATTTTCTTGTAATTCATGAGGATGGCGTGTCCACCTCACTGGTGTATTGGTTCAGGGTTCTATTGCAGATTTTTTCAAAGATTTTGTCAAAAAATGACCAGCCTCCAGTAGCAAATAAAAAAAATCCTTGGAGCATGACCATTTAACAACCTTGGTACAAGCCCACCCAAGGTACATCCCTACCAAGGAGCCTATGCTATAGGCTCCTTGATCCCTACCAAGTTCAAGTGGATCTGTCGAACGGTTGACGGACAGATGGATGAACAAAGGAAAAGTATGGCAACACAAAATGTTGAGGACTTCAGGGTTGAGTGGCTCCTATCAGTCTCCTTTTGAGATTTTGAAGCACGTTGCCAACAAGTTTAAGAAAAGAAGTTCTTTATGGAATCCCCCAAAAAACAAAACAACATTTCCCATTGACCACGCACTTTCCAAAGCAAAAAGACAAGTTCGTATCATGGGAATTCTGCAATATAAACTTAGAAGGCACTCTTGGAAGTTGTATATCTTATGTATGTCCGGCCTGTCTTAGCGTATGGAGATGTGATCTGGGCTCGCTGCACAGAGTGATTACCGGAGGGTGTCTCACTGGTCGCAGCCCGTGCTGTAGCGGGAGCCACTCGCTCCATAAGCTACTTCAAACTTTATATTGGAACTGGGTGGGATACTCTTTCAAAACGTATTGGCAAACAGGTGTGAAACTGCTTACATTTTCATGTATGGACATGCTCAGGTAAACTTCTGTAATTTGATTCCTGAAAATAGTCTTTTAATCAATATTTAGCTGGAGCAAAAAGCCTATATGCCTAAACCCAAATGCAGAATCAGTTTGTATGGAATTTCATTCAAAACTTTTTCAATTTTATTTCAAAGTTTTGGGAAACAAAATAGTAATTTTCTAAACTGCTTGAGTGTTCTCAAAAATACCATTTTGAATATCTAGATTTGTTCGTTTTTATGTTCCATTTGGCAGTTTCTGTAGGGGTCATTTTGGGTTTTTATTTGGAACCTAAACTGACCACTACAGAAACTAAATATCTCTGTAAAGGATATCATAATTTCTGCACTTTTCCTACTTGTTTGACTTTATTTTATTGAATTACAAACTTTACTGGATCATGCCCCCTACTGCTTGTTACACACTTAGTCAACATTACTAGTTTTCATTGGGTCTATATTTGTGTCCACAATTAATGCAAAGTAGATATCGTAAGATTGCATGGTTAAAGTCTAGTGGAATCGATAGGGTCCCCCGCCTTCCTTTCCAAATGGCAAGTACATTTTTACATACATACACACACACACACACACACACACACACACACACACACACACACACACACACACACATATTTATAAACTTTGCAAAACCTTTACAATATTCGTTAAATCACATTAAGTATTGACGATTGGATTGTCCTTTAATTTTAATGATGCTTGCTATATATTTGTAAACGAAAGTAGCCTTTGAGATGTACATAAAGACTTGTGATTTTATCATTAATTATAAACCATTAATGGAACTGGACTGAATTCTATAGCCTTTCAGCTGGATGACTGCATCGACATCTAGTGCACGAAACATAGTTTCCATTTAATAAAGCAAGATCAGTGACAATAATTCTTCCCAAATTTTATAACTTACCTGTCCTTATTGTCTGCGTTATAAGATTGCTTGGTCAAATCATTTACTTTATTTATCACGATATCATCAGAACAGGGTGAATGGACAAATATAAACCCAGCCATGGTAGATAGGGTCCTTTCTGGTAATATGTATAGATGTTAGTTCAAGTTACTGTCAATTACAACTCTGTTTTGAGCTTTCCTGATGCAGGATGCGGTGAATTCAGAGATTATATGTATGTTTACTGAAAACAACTTGTGAGTTGTTTACTAGGTATTTTGACCAAATTGTCTTTCACGTTTCCTTGGAAGGTTTCAACAGATGATGATCAGTATCCATCAATGAAAGACCTCCTGGCTTGTCAATGTAATGTGAGAATGATGTAAAGCATCTAATGATACCATCCACACAAAACAAGTGTGAATAGATGACTACTGATTTCTGTTCATAAAGTGTTTTACAGTGCACTAAACTTCTCTTTGTGGCTTTCCTCCACCTTTTGGAGGTTTTCGTGGTACTGGTTCGTAAGATAATTGTAAGTGTTCCACGAGTCAACCCGATTGTCATTTTTTTGTCTCGTTATATGCTCGCATAACTCTACTCTTTTCGGAGATCTGAGTTATCCCAAGGGAAATGAGAGGGACGTGCAGTAATTGACTTGATAGGGATGGTCTGTTTTGCAGTGTCCAAAAACAATTTTGTCCAATTTTCACATCAATCGTTGACAGTTTCAGACTGGAAACAATCATTTCAAATTGCTCGGCCAGAGATTCTCGGAAATTGTCGAAATCTGATTTTTCATATTCTCAGATATATCTTTGGTATGTTGGTTCCTTTTCGCGTCGAAAACAGATTTCGGAGGCAATTACAGAGTGATCGCAATTCGAAATAGGTGGTAGAACCCTAATAAAATTCGGTTATTTGAGATTTGATCCGGAGACAATTAGATGTGGTGGTTGTTATACATGATATGGAAGGTTAGAAAATTTATGCCACTTATCTGCTTTAACTTTCTGCCAGAAGTAGTATCAAGACCGGAGTTGAGGTCACCGGTTAATATAATGTTTTGTATGTCACATGCTGTTACTAAGTCAAAACTGTCCTGGAGTTTTTCGAAAAAAGATACCGGTGATGTGGGTGGTCTAACGATAGTACCCAGTAAAAATATCTTGGTTTTTTAACTCTTATTTGAGTCAGGAATTCCACATGAGGGGTACTAGATCGGGACGCCATGAAACAGGGATTTAGATATGAAAAGTGGTACTCCACGGCATGTTACGCCAGGGAGTTCTCTACGTATTATGTTGTGGTAACCAGACAATGTCAAATTGTTGTCGGGTGTATTGCTTGGCAGGAATGTTTCAGAGAATGTGAGTATGTCAAAGTTGGAAGCTATGTCGGCTTTCATGCTTCTAATTTTTATCCGAGTTCACACCAGGAATATTATAATGACAAAGTGTGGCATCACAATGGGTCACAGTTGGTCCGGAGTATATGTGAATATCCCCGATTCGGATTAGCAGCATGGGTGAAATCCTCAAATCAAGGTCTTTCAGGGGACAAATGTATTTATGGGAGAAGAACAGAGAAACATAATATATAAAGAATCGCGCTGTCAGTCGTCCGTGATAGGCTAAAGACCCTAAGTTATGTGTACACAATAAGTAGATTAATAAGTAGGCAAAGAGAACTACATTTTCGCGCACGTAATTTCCTGGTAATAATTCAGAAGTTGTGTGGTGTCAGGGATCGCTGCACACAAGCACGGGTTTCAAGTATTGAACCATTGAAAAATCTGTATGAGGTAACGTTTAAAAATTGTTGGCGTATCAGTATAATTTGACTCCAATTGTAACATGAACACTATTCAACACTCAATAAAAAGCAGTAATGATAAATAAAATTGTTATTCGGTCATATACAATGCAAAAGAATACTTCATGTGGTAATGTCACAAGAACGGCTGTCTTGCAGTAGACAATAAAATTTATTATACATTAGACAGGACAACAGAATTTGCAAAGAAAAGATAAATATTCAGAGCCAGAATTTCGGCGAGAATCCGAGAATCCATTTTCGTAAAGATTCTCCTAAACGTGTCTTTCTTTAAAAAGAAAACTAACTGACAAAAATCCAAATAGATTCTCGAAAAATTTTTGCGAAATTCTGGCCCTGATATTGGTCCTAGAATTTTGGCGACAATCCGAGAATCCATCCTCGTAAAGATTCTCCTAAACTTGTCTTTCTTTAAAAAGAAAACTAATTGACAAAAATCCAAAGAGATTCTCGAAAAATTTTTGCGAAATTCTGGCCCTGATATTGGTCCTAGAATTTCGGCGAGAATCCGAGAATCCGAGAATCCATTCTCGTAAAGATTCTCCTAAACTTGTCTTTCTTTAAAAAGAAAACTTATTGACAAAAATCCAAATATATTCTCGAAAATTTTTTGCGAAATTCTGACCCTGATATTGGTCCTAGAATTTCGGCGAGAATCCGAGAATCCATTCTCGTAAAGATTCTCCTAAACTTGTCTTTCTTTAAAAAGGAAACTAATTGACAAAAATCCAAATAGATTCTCGAAAACTTTTTTGCGAAATTCTGGCCCTGATATTGGTCCTACACTCAAACTGACGACGATACAATAACGTGTACATATATAGAGACTTTCTGTTACAGGAAGCAGCATACCCTGTTAATAAAGACCGCTGTATGATGCTTAATTGCACAAAATACAATACAAATTGTGAGGAACCATCACTGAAATGAAACTAGAATATCTTGACTACGTCTATAATGTGTCTGGTGACATATTGTACGAAGCTACTCATGAAAGTAGATCATTTGCGTATTGAAAAGCCCCGACACAGAAAGTCACATCTTTAGTGTACACATGCTCATAAAATACATTGGGACATGGATATGTAAAACACAATGAAAGCCGAAAAAGTGAACTACACGGTTATAACCGTCGAACATGTTCAACAACTACCTGGATCTTCCAAGCACTTTTCATACCATGTAAAACACGCTTCAGTCTGGCTGATAAACGAATATTTCGAAACAGTGATGTTGGATGGGTACTAGCCATGGGGCAACTTCGAACTGAAAATCACATTCGTTTGTGCATGAACTACCACTAATGGGTCAGTTGTGAATTAGATAGATTGAATGGCTCGGATAGGTCTGTACATCTGATATCCAGGTGATCATGAGCGATCGAGGATGCGACAAATTTATTCATGCAGTACATACTAGCACCGCGATAAGATAACAGCACAGCCGCACAAGTTTATCACTTCATACAACGTGATCAGAGGAACATACGCATATAAGCAGACGAGCACAATAATGTTGTAGCATGTACTACATGCAGTAAAGAAGATATATAACTTCTTTAAATCAGCGTTATGTCACGTCAAGATACAATAAATGATGATTCATTAAGTACAGTCAACTATAGTCTGGGCTTACCGGTCGCATGACCCACGTCGCCTGACACAAGTGGCAGTTAAAAGTCACGTGGGCGTTGCGGTTAACCACAACGTGAATGCGCAGAAAACATCTAATAGTATAGACAGTACACATGCAAATAAGATTGTGGGTGAAAGATGCGTTCAAACATGTTGTTGTGAGTTCAAAAGTAGCAAAATAATAAACATGTATGCGAGTTTCGAGAAATTATGAAGTCTGGACTTACCGGTCGCATGACCCACGTCACCGGACACAAGTGGCAGTGAAAAGTCAAAAGTAGCAAAATGATAAACATGTTTGCGTGTTTTGAGAAATTATGATGGAAGATGCCGTACAAGAATTCAACATGCGTATACACGTGTATGGATAACTAGTAAACAACAAACCAAAAGTTTTTGGCTGAAAATTGAGTTCACTCGGAATAGCCGCCACAAAATGCACACACAGAAGTAAAATAGAAAAAGTTGTGCATGACCGAATGCCTGATAACACTGTGACACGGACACGGCAACAGTTTCTAATTACTACATACTTTAGTAATGTATTTTCAACTTTGAATATGACCAGACCTGGTTCAAGACTTTGGTGTGACGACGAATACGCAGCAAAGGACAGTTAGAACCATGAATGGACATGGAAACTGTTATCAATTGTTGACATAATTTGCTTGTAGTTTACACATATATTTTGTGTACATATATGTATACTGAATCAAACAAATAACGCAACTTTTTCATTTGGGTTTATTTTCACATTGGAACTGTATTTAAAGTTCAGAAATATACGAACCGTTGTTAAATCAGTCTAAAATAATGCACCAAGTAGTGTGACCTCAAGGTCGAGTGCCCTGACCTTGCCATGGGGTCATTGTCATGAATCAAGAGTGACTACAGCAGGCTATTTTACACAAGTCTCTGACACCTGAAATTAAAGTTGCCAAGTCTTTGATTCTGGGACAGGAAAAGGCCACATTGAAATCAGCCCAAGCGTAACTGTGTGCGAGGATATGAGGCTATCAAAATTTGGTGGTTGTGCTGAATCAAGGACAACTGCAGGATTCAGTGTTACCCACATGACCAAAACATTCGCACCTTTACTGGTTGGGTGTAGCCCCTCATGGACAATAAAAGGGCAGCATGGGATCATTTGGCACAGTATTCCAAGAACTATGGGTCGATTATCAACAGTAGATCGGGAGAGAGGAATTGGCATGCTACAGGCTGGTTTATCTGCAGCAGAGGTGGCAAGAAGATTGCAAGTCCACAAATCCACTATATCCAGACTTGCTACAAGATTCCAGGAGACTGGGGCCACAGCTGATAGACAGCGTCCTGGGAGACCAAGAGAAACCACACCTGCACAAGACAGACACATCAGGGTGTCACATCTGCGGAACAGAACTCGACAAGCCACTAGAACTGCACAACAGACACCTGGCAGAACCAATAACAGAATATCTGCCCAGACAGTCCGTAATAGACTACAAGAACACCATCTACACGCCAGGCGTCCTTACAGGGGTCAAATTTTGACACAGGCAAGAAGGCAAGCCGGACGACAATGGGCTACTGCCCATACTCGCTGGACCCATCAACAGTGGAGGGATGTGCTATTCACCGATGAATCCCGCTTCACCCTGTATCATGCAGATGGTAGGACACGTGTTTGGCGACGAAGGAGAGAACGCTACTCAGATGCCTGTGTGCTGGAAACAGATCGATTTGGAGGTGCATCAGTGATGGTGTGGGGTGGAATTTCATTCACAGCCAAAACCCAGCTAATCTTCATTGAAGGCAATCTTAACGCTGCCCGTTACAGGGATGAGATCCTTCAGCCTGTTGCTGTCCCTTTCATTAGACACCACCAACTCCACTTGCTTCGACAGGACAATGCTCGGCCCCATGCCACTAGACTGACGATGGATTTTCTGCAAGGAGACGGAATTAACGTTTTGCCATGGCCAGCCTTCTCACCTGATATCAATCCCATTGAGCATCTTTGGGACTACCTTGACCAGCGTGTTCGGAGACGGGTTTCAGCGCCCGCCAACCGCCAGCAGCTTCGCCCGGCTCTTCAAGAAGAGTGGGATCGTGTGCCCCGACAGATGGTGCAGTGGCTAGTGTCATCCATGCGCGACGTTGCATAGCAGTTACAGATGCTGATGGTGGTCACACACAGTATTAGTGGACATGCCAATTTGTTAACTTTACAAATCAATGTTGCCCTGTTTATTGCCAGCTAGTCGCGCCCTCGTTGACAGTTTCAAGTTTTTGTTTTACACATGTTATGCCAAAAAGACTGCAGAATATGGATCTAATTTGTTTCTGTGATATGAAAGTAACAATAAATATTTAAGTTAAAAAGGTTAAGGGTTGCGTTATTTGTTTGTTTCAGTATATATATGCTATAGAACCTACGGTACCTATTAGTTTGCGTTTACCTGAAGCCATGGATGGATTAGGTTCGCTCATAAAGATTATTGTACTTGATGGAACATATATGACTTTAAATACATATAATATAAAGAAATAATGAATGAACATAATCAACATGCAACATTGATTAGACGCATTTACGTGACATATATATATATAAGTCCGTGGTGTAACCATTGGAGTGAAGCAGAATTACTTGAAACAAAAAAGTTCACTTGAAGTAAAAATATAATTAAAGCGAAATAAAGTGCACCTATACTGGAAGCAAAATCATAATCTCATGGGTATTAATGTTTTACTTAAGCGTTCAAAACGTGAGAAAATAAGGAAGAGCTAAGTGAGAAGAATGTAGTCACGTGCATGCTTTACCTAAGCGTTCAAAACGTGAGAAAATAAGGAAGAGCTAAGTGAGAAGAATGTATATCTTATAGTCCCGATCGTTTGTAAAATGGAAAAATCAGTGCACACATTAATGGGAGCAAGACACTGAGTATGTAAATTATTCTCGGTTGCCTGCACGCACGTAACCATCCAAGTTCTCCTCGTCATGAATCCGCACATCTCGCCCTTGGTGTTGTTGGGCTTTCCATGGGGTGCACTCGCGTGTGAACATGCGACTGTCTTCGGTCCAGCACGGTGAATCTTGTTATCTTTTTTTAACAATGGAGCTCAAAACATAATATATGATCGTCTCTTAGTGAGGTCTCCGGAGATGTATACACAATTGGGATTGTTTTTCCTGGCCTGATAAAGTTGGTTTCTTGAATTGTACGACACAAACTTTGCAATAATATTGCTTGCAGTTTGCCGGGCGTGTGCCTCCTTGATGGGTCGATTCGTAATGGCACCATGGTTGGTACAAGGAAATGACCAAGCTACTACAAACCTTGCAGCCAGAAGCTTGGGACTTCAGCTGACAGATATATTGACCAACTACCTGCCGAAATCAAGTGAAACGACTTCAACGCTTTTACCCGTAGTCTAATGGGCCAGTTTATGGCTTTGATAGAGGTGACATTCCCATTATCGCCCATAGGTATGGCCCTATTTATTACATTCCTACGTGGCAGAAATTATAAACACAGTGCGATCAAGACATTTTGCTCAGCTCCATCATTCTTTCACAAGATTAAAGGGGTACCACATCCATTGCCGACATACTTGGTAATCAAGACTTTGGAAGGGGCAAAGAATTTAGAGCCGCCATCAGAGGTGTGACTGCCCATAACTATTGACTAAAATGGTTGCCAGTGCCATTCCGACTTTGTCGCTGTCGGGGTACGAGCAATCTGTGTGCAAAGCTATGTTCACGACAGCATGTTTTGGGTTATTAAAAATAGGTGAAATGACACAGGTGTGAAATGATCAGTGTCACACGGTATGTATGGATCAGGTTCAACAAAGTCGGGTATATGATGGGTTCATCTTGCAATTGGTGTCTTAAAAATTCTCGCGAGGAGCCACTGCCCAGATTCTACTGCAGCGCCATCCCAATGTGCATGATTGCGCTGTCAGATGCTTGTCAGACTATCTGGTGAAGCGAGGATCACATCCAGGTCCCTTATTCTGCAATCAGAAAGGTCAGACAGTCATCAGAAATGAATTTTAATTTCCTCTTGACACGGGCAATAAAATTTCCAGGTTTGAACCCCTTAACATAAAAGAGCCACGGGCGCCGCATAGGGGGTGCTACATATGCAGCTAAACTAGGGATGTCTGAAGCTGAAATTCGCCAATTACAAAAATGGAGGTCCAATGCTTTTAAGAGATATATAAGATATTGAATTCAGCTGGCTTTTAACTTGAGCACATAACAGCAAAAGTTTTCTCTGGCCTTCAGAGGAGTGACCTCCCAGATCTGGAAGGGTTTGGCGCAGCTTGCCCACTTGGTTCGTGGCTACAGTCACGTTTGTATGGAAAAGTTATAAAAGAATTTGTTACATATAAGAATATTATAAATGCCTATGAAACAACACTCCATCTCCCACAAATCTATTGTGTTGATTTAATTTTGTAGATGTAGTGCAAAGGAGAAATATGCCTAGTTGGTGACGGGTTCCTTTGCCAGATAGAAACCCATATATATATATATATATATATATATATATATATATATATATATATATATATATATATATATATATATATATATATATAAATATATATATATATGTATATATATATATATAAATATATTTATAAATATGCATATATATGTATAAATATACACATACATACACACATGTGTATATATATATATATATATATATATATATATATATATATATATATATATATATATACATTAAGCAGTAGGTGGACCAAGGCGTAAATTAACAAATTAACTTAAATAAAAACATTTTTGTGTCCCATTAATTGAGTATGAGATATATAAAAGCATAAGTTTTCACCATTAAAGTGACTATATGTACATACATATAAGCATAAAGATGATTAGACTTAGGGGGCCAGTGTTTGGTCTCTTTAAGTCTGCTGTCTGCCTAAGTCTTTCTTTAATGTATATATGGACCCTCCCTCCATTGCTGAAGTATTAAATATATATATATATATAATTATATATATATATATATAGATTTTACTTTATTTAAAAACTTTGCAAAATCTTTTCAATTTTCATTAAATTTGAGTTAGTTTAAGTTACAATGAATGCCTGAAAATGCAAAAGGCAGAAAATTTGATATAGACCCTATCAAATCACATTAAATGTTGGAGATTGGATTTCCCTTCAATTTTAAAGATGCTTGCTATATATTTGAAAACGAAAGTAGCCATTGAGATGTGCAAAAGACTTGTGATTTCATCATTCGTCATAAACCATTATTGGAACTGGACTGACTCCTGACATCTAATGCACAAACATACTTATATTTACTTGAGCAAGATCAATGATAATATTCTTCACAAATTTCAAAACGTAATTGTCCTTATGATCTGTATTGTAAGATATCATGGTTAAATAATTTACTTATTTATCATTCAACCCGTATCACGATATCATCAGAACACGACGAAGGGAAAACCATATAACAAGCAAAATTGGATAGGGTCCCTTCTAGTAATATGTATTGGTGTTTGTTCAAGTCAATGGCAATTAGAAGTCGGGTTTGAGCTTTCCTGATGCAGGCTACAATGAGTTCAGAGGCTATATTTACTGAGAACTACTTGTGGTTTGCTTACTAGGTATTTTTGCAAATTGGTTTTTTTATGTTTTCCTGGAAGGTTTCAACAGGCGATGATCAGTATCCACCCATGACCTTCTGGGTTGTTAATTTAATGTGAGAATAGTGTGAAGTCTATTATGATATCATCGACACAAAACATGAAATTAAATTTTGCATTGCATTCAGTGGTCAGATAGCCATTTAATGTAAACAGGTAAAGAAAATATCGACCTTGCGTTTGACAAATGTCGACGGATAGCATTTGAACAAACAACTGTGGTCGAAGCTGTCTTCTGATCAAACAAAAGTCGGTGTCTGTTCTTAACTTGCTGTGGGTGTAGGCAATATCATGATGATGATTATGATGATGATCTTGATAATAATGATAATAATAAAAATAATTTAAGCTCCCAGAGACACGAGAATAAAAAATACACAAGATACACAAATTTGTTTTTTTGACTATATCTAAATTTGAATAAAATAATGTTCTTAGAAATGTATTGATATCTGGAGATACATCTGAACCGTCTCTCACAAGCAGATTTGATAACAGATGCTGAACTTTGTGTGAGATTTTCTCACTGAATATCAGGTTTAATATTTTTTCCCGGGAAGCATTTTTGAATTTTGAAAAGATCTTATACTTCAACACTTTTAAGTTAAAAAAAATGATAGGCATGATTTTAAACCGACATGTTAGCATTTTATCTTACATAATAGAACTAGAGCTAACTTCATAAAATATTTGAGACAAATGTGGCTAGAAAATATAAAACGTGATGTACAGTGTGTTTTGGGTTGAGCAAATGAAAAGTTTTCCTGAAAAGATGTCACAAAATGAAATCTCTCAGATCAAATATGCTTGTATTGGACACGCTCAAGTTTATTGTCACATGAATATATTTTTCGAATGAATATGTCCATTTCGAATCTTCACTTCAAGTCGGTTGTACAACATATGAAAACGTCAGCACACGATTTTCTATCATCGCGGCAGAGAAATGTATGAAAAGACATTTTAATGTATAAAGATTAAACAGTATATACATTAAACTCTAAATGGTACCAGGCTATTTGACCAATTCCTCACGAGAACGTGCCTGGGAACTGCATTGCAAAAGTTGTGGCAAATGGTTCCACAGATTCTCTGCCTAGAAGGAGAAAAAATGCAACCGAAACTTTGTTTATTTGCAGCGGTGAATTAAACACATTTTTGCTCAGCTGGCATGTTGTAAGTTTTATCTTTATTTAAACATGCGCTGCACATATTGAGATGACCATGCAGGACTTTGTCAAATTTGGTTACTGCATATCGTACCCTTGTGTATGAACACAGGCCACCTCTGCTTTTGTCAACAAGTAAACAATTGTGTCTGTTGTCGTTATGCAAAACTCGTGGTCCTTGGTCTGCAAAAGTATCTATGGTTTGTTCGTTTTGCCCATACCAAAGTCATCATTGAAGGTAGGACTTTGCGAAGCTTTTGAACACTAATTTTCACCTCAGCAGTTTTCAGGATACAGACAAACCACTTCACACAACTCAACTGAAATTATCTATGCATAAAAACATCTGAAAAAGGGCTAACAACGTTTGCATTTTTAAGGTGGAAGCTGTGAAGCTAGTGCGCACTGAGACTGGCAACTTTGGATCGCAATTATCCATTTAATTTTTCCACAAGCACATTAAACGTATATATTTCCTGATTACTACATATCCATAGATTTGTATCCATACAGTTTCTTTTCGCAGGATTGGAAATTTTTGAGATTTTATAGCATTCTTTCTGACTTGGTAGGATTTTCACATTTTTCGTGCAGAAGTCGCACAAAATTGTTTTTTTTTTTTTGTTTTTTGTTTTTTTTTCAGTTGAAATCAGAAGAAATTTAGAATATATATCCATATCCAGGAACGAATTTAATGGTTAGTCCTGAAATAGCATGAGTAAAAATTTATAAAATTTTTAATTTATTCCTGACAGTTTGTTCATTTTCCTTCTATAAATTGCTCAAAAAGTCACGGAAGGGGTTGTCCGAAAAAAATCCTGGGAACCGTTCCTGGATATGATATTTTGCTTTTAATGTCCATTGATTTTAATGTGATAGGGCAATTTGTACATGTATGAGGCGAGATACAAATTGTAGAGGTTGAGCAAAAAACAGTTCCGAGAAAATCGCATTGAAAGAAAAAGTTGCCAATTCATACGCATTTATGGCTGTAATATGACAAATACTTATTTCTTCTTTCCTGTGTTTTAATTATTGTGTTAAATAAATTGTAGCTTTACCTCTGTGATGTTGTCATTAAACAAAAGTGTATTTTGTGGCTTAAATCTCGACTTTTGTAACTTGGGAACACCACACTTGGCTTCTTTGGGTGTGGGTTCACATGCGGCTTTCATATTTGGGGACCAGTAAGTGGATTGTGTTAATTTGTTTTTACATCAATAGAGAATTTCAAAGTAATCAGAACAATGGTAGTGATATATCCGGCCCATTCTTCTCTCCACAGCTGATAGTTTCCTGTGAGTGACCCTTGTCAATGGTTCAATTGGTTTCCAGGGGTCATGGACTAATGACTGTGCAAACAACGACATGGTTCATTATCATGCCCTTTTTGGCATGCTGCCAGATCGGCACATGTTCAAATATAAATAGGCTCATTTGACAAAAAGTTGAATCTCACATAAACTCCATAGGTATCATTAAAGTATAATAATCTATTTTTAAGGAACATGATTCTGGCATTCAGCTCTTCCATGATAGGATTATACACGCGTGTCTTGATGAAGGCTTTAAAAATATCTCAACTCAAATGCGAAAAACGTAAAGATAGTTTCTGCCAGGAACCATCATGTTGAACCTTACAGAAAACAGGCACTACTCTAGCATAGAATATAGAAAAGTAATACCTCCCCCACATATTGTTTAATAGCTAATATACGAGCCAGAACTCATGTACGTGATCACTATGCACCCAGATTTGTAAAATATAGCAATGATAAATGTGTTGCTGATCAGTTGGCTAATGCCATGACAGAAACCCGTTGCCATGATTTTTGGATAGTAGTTAAGAAAGTACGGATCAAAAGTAATACAAAGGCGACTGTAGTTTGTGATAAATCAAATCCTTGCGATATTGCTAATGTCTTATCAGAAAAACATAAAATGCTTTATAACTCCCTATCGTATGATGCACGGGAAATGAAGCAATTAAAATCAAGAATTTGTCATGAAATAGAAAAGCAAAGTAATTCTCTTAATAATTGTACTTTATCTTACCGTGTGTCGGTGGGAATGTTCAATCTGCTATAAAGCATTTGAAACTTGGAAAGCACGATGGTGACCAGGAACATTATCCTGATCATATAGTTAACGGAACCAATCTATTAGAAATTCATTCATCAGTACTATTTCCATTAATGATTTGGCATGTTTTTGCTCCTGACGGAATTTTGAATGTTACTTTAAATTTGACACGCCCAAATCCCCCAAACAAGTCATTGTGTGATTCCGACAATTATAGAGAGATTGCTCCAGGTAACATTTTCGGAAAGTCATTGAATTGGGTAATATTGGATCAAAACTATTAGGTGCTGAACTCCTCAGAATTTCAATTTGGTTTAAAACCGGGAAGTCCAACTGCATAGTGCGCATTTGTACTCAATGAGTGTGCTAAGTATAATAATTCTCATAACACAGATGTGCAGTTTATCTTTTTAGATACAACTAAGGCTTTTGAAACAGTGGAATGCATTTAATTATGTATCCTGCTCATAGACAAGGGTATTACTCTTGTGGTAGCTAGATTGCTTCTAAATATATACACGAGTCAACTCATGAGTGTTACATGCGTCAATACGGTTTTTGACCCAATTAGATGCTCAAATGGCGTCAAGCAAGGCGGTGTTCTGTCCGCCATCTTATTTGGAGTTTGTATAGATAAACTACTTAAGCGATTAAAGAGATTAAAGACAAAGCTAACTAATTATTCCCCATCAACAACATGAATGACCTGGACAAACACATTATGTAACACAATGGATTAATAGAGTTATTATGTGAAGATCATGTATGACAGGACACTTTATACATTATGCAGTCTGTGCTGTTGACACATGCGCTGTTATTATTATTACTCTTAGACTGATACAAATCTATGCATTTGCCTCGTTTCTGCCAATGTGTCCTGCATTCTTTCACATTTGCATGATAATTATAACCAGCCCCAAAGAATGGGAATTTAGGTACTTGTTTTTCCTTACCTATGTTCTCATCTTAATTCACAGTTTTTACCTGTGTGGCTTGAATAAAGCATGAAGATGATGTTTTCCTTGGTAATATTTATGATTCATGGCCCATCCTTTCTTAAAAAAACTATTTCTACCATATGAATTAAACGATGAGAGACATAATATTCCTATTTATGATATTGATCCTGATTTTCAACATTTTTCTCAGTCACCTTTTTTAGTAATTCATGTAATAGTCAATACCATACTGAAGACTGTTTTAATAACATACCTGTTTCTGAACTTGACCCATCTGTAATGTCTCTTTTACATTTAAACACCAGAAGTCGTCCAGCCGTTTCACGGACTTGGAAAATTATCTGTCCATCCTAAGTCGCAAATGTAAGATTATTGGTATCACTGAAACCTGGTTAAAACCGACAAATCATGAAATATATAACTTATGTCAATATAATCACCTATATAAGTACAGGGATACAAGAGATGGCGGTGGTGTCTCTCTGTTAATTGAAGAGGGGTTATGCTATATTATTCGTAATGATTTAACAGTCTTAACGATATTTTAGGACCAGTCTTTGCAGAAATTCGATTCGGGGAATTATTTGACTCAAACATTACAGTTTGTTTAATCTACAGACCACCAGGTGTGAATCTAAATTACTTCAACGACGCTGGTGAAGTCATACTTGAGTAAAAAAAATCTGAAAACACAAGTTGTTATTTAATGGGAGACTTTAACATAAATTTATTGAATAATGATACTCATTTGGGAACATAATCTTTTCTGGATATGCTTTTTTCTAACGCATTTTTACCATCAATCAGCAGGCTTACACGTGTGACTTGTGACTCTGCTACACTCATTGACAATATTCTCTGTAGTATTTTAAATTACGCAATTAATTCAATAAATGGTATTTTATACACTGACAATTCGACCATGTACCAAATTTCAGAATTTGTTCTGAGCAAACAATAAACAGATCACTTCCTCAATATACAGAGAGGAAAAATGGATTCTAATACTTTATCCAGTATGAAAACTATGCGAAACTCTAATGATTGGAATTCTGTCTTGTCCTGCCAAGATCCAAATCAGAGTATGGATTTGTTTTTGACTGATTTTAAACTGAAGTACCATAAATCATTTTACCTCAAAGTATACCACTCGACATACAGGCAAAGAAAGCCATGGCTTACAGATGGTCTGATTAAACCTATCAAAAGGAAAAAATAAATTATATGGTAGAAAATAATATAATATGAGACGTCACAGAGCTTACCAAAATCGGTTAACCCATATTTTATGAGTAGCGAAAAGGCGTCATATAAGTGATTTTTTTTACCACAATAAAAATAAATTATCTGAAACATGGGTAAATGGCATTATTGGTAAGCATAAAATTAAACTACACAGTAATTTTAAACATAATAATGCCAATTTCACCATTCCTAGGAGATATAGCTAATCATTTTACTTCATATTTTAGGACTATTGGTCGAAATTTGGCTGGCAGTATTTCCCTTACAGATATATCTGCCCAATCATACCTAAGGGGCCAGTATGTTAATTCTTTTTTTTCCTTTCGGCCGTTGTGGAAGATGATATCCGTATAGTTATCAATTCTTTAAAGAATTCAAGCCCATGATGGGATGATGTTAGTCCAAAAGTTATAAAGTATGTCAGCTCTCAAATTGTGTCCCCTTTAAGTCACATTATTAACTTATCATTGGAAAGGAATGTTTTTTCTGATATTCTTAAAGTAGGTAAAGTTTCTCCTCTTTTTCAAGAAAGGTGGCCCAGAGTACTTTTCCAATTTCTCGCCTATATCTTTACTATCTTGTTTTTCTAAGTTATTTGAAAGAGTTGTGTATAACAAATGATTTGATTATCCGGAGAAAATGAGATTTTATATCAATTCCAGTTTGGTTTCACAAAAAGATATGGGACAGAACTTGCTGTACGGTTTTTAACACAGAAAGTATCAGAGGCTTTAGAGATTGGTAAATATGCATTGCGCGTGTTTCTTGATCTACCCAAACCCTTTGACACAGTCAATGATGTTTACCCCATGATATATTATCTTACTATGGAATTCGGGGTGTACTCCTGAATTGGTTCACTTCATATTTATTTTATAGATCCCAATATGTATCTTTTCTTCAAAATGGAGATTCTGATGTTATGTATTCTCATATGGAGTACAATAAGGGTCGATTTTAGGGCTTGTCCTCTATCTACTCTTCATCAATGATTTGTTTCTTACTTGCCTGGATTGTTTCATTCTTCTATTTGCAGATGACACAAAGTTGTTGTTTTCTAATATGAACTTTGATACCTTACTACAAATAACCAATGCAACTTTAAGACTGATAACAGCTTGGTTCGATGCTAACAAACTGCCTTTGAATGTTGACAAAACACATTTTATGATTTATCATTTAAGAAAGAAGAAATATGTTCCTTGTAACGTTCATGTTGAAATTAATGATCATGATATTTCTAAAATTTGTAAGATAACATTTTTTGAAATTTGGATAGATGAATAATGAAATTGCAAATATCATATTACTTATATGTAAAGTAAAATTAGCAAAGGTTATTGGTATTCTGAAGAGACTGAGACAATCTGTGACTACTAAGGTACCTCTCAGTTTATATTATGTTTTATTTTGTCCATATCATGCATGTTGTAATGTAACATAGGCAAGTAGCTTTAAAAGTAATCTGGACCGTCTGGTAAAATTACCAAAGAAAATACTACATATTATGAGCTTTTCAGATTTTATTGCTGATATAGATCCTTTATTTTACACTATACCGGTAAATTAATTTTTGACATCCATGTTTATGCTTAAAATTATCAATAGCATGTTTCCACAAATTTTTCAGACAATTTTTGTCTTAAACTTAAATATATATATATTCGTATTCTTCAAGACAGAGACACAATTTACTTACTTTTGCTTGCGGCAGCGTTTCCCATGAAACACCATGGTGTAAAACCCCACTCCAAAACTGTATCTGCGCAATGGATTTCTTCTTAATGGATTAGATGTTACACAAGATTTTATAAATGTCGAATAGGCTTGTTTTCCATACTCAGGTCCTTTTAGGACAGCAATTCGGTTAGTCAATGTGTTGACCTTGTTCCTCAGCTTTTTAATTTTTCGCCGAGTATTTTGCTTATGAGTCTTCAAAGTAGGTCCTAGAGATGACCTGGTTATACCAATCTTAGGATCCCTGTTGATTTTACTTGGTGGTGGACAATAATCAGATGGTTTACTTACAGTGGACTCTGTTTCTGCTGTAGCATCAGATTTCTGACTGTTTTCTTCAGTTTCTTCTTCGCTTGAGCTTTCTGATGATATCCAGATGTAGTCTTCTGGTACATGTTCTTTCTTGAGCCATTAATCTTCTGATATAGTCCTTTTTCCCAAAATGCTGGCAAGCTTGCCAATTATGTAAAACCCCACTCCAAAATGCTATATGCACAATGGATTTCTTCTTAATGGAGTAGATGTTACACAAGATTTTATAAATGTCGAATAGGCTTGTTTTCCATACTCAGGTTCGTGTTGTTCTCTATTGTCCAACAATCTTCATAAAGACCTGTAGAGATCAGAAGTAACACCTTTGCTTGGCTGTTGTAGCAATACGGGCGTTCCGAGTTAGGGATTTTTTTTAACACCAGGCTTCGCATGGTAGATTTTTTCCCTCCGCGCATGCCGGACATGCCTGGTAACGCAATTCCGCGGTCAAGCTTTCCCGGGGTAATAGTAGGCCGTGACCAACACAGCGTGACAGCGAAACCCATAAGAGTATCGACATGTAACAGTGATCGTTCTGGGATTGCCCCAATCAGGACGGTTGCCACTAGGCTCTCCCCCCCCCCCCCGTAACCTGCATGAGGGCGCCCACGCCCGCGAGAAACCCATATTACAAATAATTATGAGGAAAAAAACAAAAAAAAAAACACTTCGTCTAGCCTGTGGAGCGGGTTTGTCTTTCAGGACGGTGGCCACTGGGCCCTGACGACTTCCCCCTCCCCGTACCATACAATAAAATATACTCAAATTTTCTGCACTACCGGAACCCATAATCTACGTAAGAATAACAAATCCCATCCTGGCTAACTTTGTCATATCGACAGACAGCCAAAAAAATCCCACCACAGAACAGAACAGAACAATGATTGTTCAGTTTCAGTGAACATGGCGGGAAATACGGACGACGGAGCGGCGATTAACGTGATTGAACAGACGGAAAATGAACTACTCGACAAATTCTCAAAGATGAAAGTGGTTGACCTTAAAAAGTTTCTAAAGATTGCCTACCTAATAAGCAAATGTGACTGGACACCCAAGAATGTTCAGAAGTACCGCGAATCCAGGGGCTACCAACTTGCGGAACAAGGGCGCATCCATGGGGTTAAGTTACACGTGCTGTCGAACTTTGTTCCATGCAAACTTTTGTGTGTGAAGGCACTTGGTACAAGACCAACCTCGCAAGGCGAGGCACTGAACCAGGTCTGGGGAATAGTCACGGAAGAAGGGGTCATCCATACTGGCTTTAATAATAATTATTCGATATTGATTTATTGTTTAATGTCGCCAATCTTAAACAAATAATAACAGCTGATCTGAAAATGCTTGAAGGCCTACAGTGTGCCAGTGATCAGGTAACAAAGTTTGCAGACAGTGTATTGCGAATTTAAGTCAGGTGCTTTACTATTAATTTCTGATTGCACCCGTCAAGCGCTAATCTGGTTAGTGGTCAGCCACGCGCGAGGATCTTCAAAGCACTGGCAGAAGTGCGCCCTAGGCTAATCCCTCAGAACTCACCGAGTCAATCAAGGGTGACTTAATGCATGGTTAGTTGTGCCACGATGCAGGCCCCAATTTGTATAGGTTTTGTCTCAGGTTTTGTGTCAATATATTTCATAGTGACCGTGTTTTCTGCTATCTTTGGTACATCCTGGTATCTTACAGTTGTACACTGGCATGCTTTCTTGTAGTTACACTT
This sequence comes from Hermodice carunculata, assembly GCA_964020975.1. Lineage (NCBI taxonomy): Eukaryota > Metazoa > Annelida > Polychaeta > Eunicida > Amphinomidae > Hermodice > Hermodice carunculata. The sequence continues at coordinate 63,699,764 of OZ026617.1, forward strand.
GTAGGTTATTGAAATAACCGGCGCTAAAAAAAAAATGACACCAACTTTCCCGTGTTAACCCAATGGGGAAAAAATGGCGAGACTTGAAAGTGTCCCCCGAGACTTGGAGAAACGTCCGTGACTTCGCGGGAACATAGTAGTCAGCGCCACCGGTGGCAAAAATTGTCCCTATCTCGGAACTAAGCTATAGGTTTATTGTTGTCCAGTTACATCTCCATCATCAGCACTGTACCATACATAAGTAAGCCAGTCTTGCTTACCATGACTGTTCTGCTTAGCTGTGCTCTCTAGCTCAGTCTCTCCCCAACTGTTGTTAATAGGCTGTGGACAGCCCCTTTTCTATTCTTATTCTGTATTTCCCAAACCCCCAAATAGTTGTTTTCCACTTGTTTGTGCAAGTGTAAACTGCTCCTCTCTAGATATAAGCAGTTATCACTAGTTTGACCCAGATACAACTAGTCCAATCTAAATATTTGCAAACATTTTGGAAATCCCATTTCTAAATGTTACCATCAGCTAGCACCGTCTAGCTGTAATTTTATAACACTTTTTATGCTTTTGAATTTCCTGTTTATAACTTCCTGTTGTACTTGATTAACCTTTATGACAAAATCAACAACTTCAATGGAATTGTTATATTCAACAGAATCTGTATCAAATAAGCATTCTTATGCTGTGCTTTGTTTTGCCCTATTTTATATATAATTCAAGTTATCCTTTCTCAAAACCTATGATCTTAGTGACCTTCCTATCCATCACATTTTGACACATTGTTTTGCAATGCAGCATCAGAAACATGACTCATGATAGGATAATGGTCTGATAAACCAATTCTGTTTACCAGTCCTACTTGTTTTTCTGTTTACCAGTCCTACTTGTTTTTCTGTTTACCAGTCCTGCTTGTTGGACCTGCACCAACTTTATCAGTGTTTAATCTTTTCCATTCCTCAGTTGTTTATTGTGTTGAATGGATGCTTGCTAGTTGTGTATGTGTACTTGCCAGTCCTGTATATTATACACACACATTGTTAACCCTCATTGTTAACCACATATTGTCTTTCCTTACACTATTACATACAAAAGTTTTATGACTGATTTCTCTGTTGAGTGGACAGAAAAACAGGCATGAACTTTACAATGGGACCAAAATGTGGAATCAGACACCTTTAAACCTTTGGCAGACAATGTCTCTATGTTATTTAAACAAAAGCTATATAAACTTTATTTGTTATCTTGATTTTGACGGCTGGATATTAAATTGTTCTACATGTACTTTACATCTAAATCGTTTTAAATCACTACGACTTGTCAGTGTGGAAAACGTATGATGAATATGAATACATGTATATAGATTTATTTTTATGACTTTATCTATAAACGTACTGTTTTCTCATTGATGAGGGTATATATAAGCCCAGTCGGGCTTCTACTCTTCTAATCTTTTGTTACAATGTACGCTCAACTATCTATCTATCTAAACTGAACAGAAGTTTCTGCAGGTAGGTTGGGGGGGGGGGGGCAAGGTTAGTTGCTGCGCTGTGTATGGGAAGCCAGTAAGAGGGGGCCTCTCCGTTATGACATGATCCTATGTATATTGAAATATTGGAGAAGACTCCTTGATTACCTCGAGATAACTAAGATATTGTTAAACCTGGCTTAGAAAGTGAGTCTCTTGCTGGCACAATAAGGAGTACACTAGTTGAAATAATATGTTAAGGGATCATTAACACAGTATCATTTGACAAATAAATCTGATATCAACCGTTCGTACCTTTGAGTATAATTACAAAGATTAAGATGAATTTAATTCTGTTGGGAAGCAAGGAATAAAAATGGTAAACTGTTGGGGACTATAAAAAAAATTAGGACTGCTTAAATCTATACTGCATTTTAATTGCAGAAAAAATGCTAAAAGCCAAATTGCGGTGAAAGGTAACTACAGCGTTGCCTCTTAAGGAAGACATACCTTTTCTCATATGAGAATACGCAAATATGATAGCACTTAACATAGACCTGACCTTTCTGCAATGCCAAAAATTTATGGGTTACTGCATTTTGTCTGCATAGTCGAAGCTCCGAAACGTGTCCTGATAGTTACCTGCTGAATACCAATCATCCCGCCCACTTGTACTGAGAACGTTTTCACTCATCAAAATTATTAGAATGATTTTTGATACAAATTCTTCGTAAAAGTCTCTTTTGTTCAAGTACCACCATGCCAAGCCCCCAATCATGACTTTCTGAGTTGTTCCAGGTTAAAAACCTCCCCCCGCAAGTTGAATCTACAGGCCAGCGCTGAACGTCTAAATAAGCATCCAAATAATCACTCCATCCTATGCGTTAGAAGCATCCAGCAAGATAAAGTGACATGGCGACCATGGCCTCTAGGGTGCTGTGTCTTTTACTTCGGAGTAAACACATGCTTCCGTGGATACTTGGTTGCTCGTAATAATTTATATCAAATCATATATGAACTCACAAGATGTACTGAATTTACTAATAACATTCTATACCTCTGTATTATAGACTCTCCTGGTTATGTTATCAGTAGTGGCGTCCTTCTGTCTTTCTAGAACTCCGATCACTGTCATTTTTTGGTACTTTCTCTATTACTTTTCTCAACGACAGGGCGTATCTGAGAACCATGTGGGACTTTAAGCAAGCGACCACTGCAGAGCAAAACGAAGCTCTAGTACAATCCCCTTGTGAAGATGGCTTCGGTTTGTTTGACACCCTTGAAGAAAAAGTTGACTACTGGTCAAAGTTATTTGTAGAAACAGCTAAGGAACTAGTTCCTTGTAAAATGTTCAAATTCGTCCCAAAGACAAACCTTGGGTCACACTTAACAGCAAAATTCTGATTAGAAAAAGAAACCATACATGAAAAAGGTACAACAAATCAGTTCAGAAAGATAAAGGTAATCCCTCTCCACACACTGAACACCTTTTTCAGCTTTATAAGCGCTCTCGGAATATCTCTGTTACAGCAAACAAAAAGTAAATTCGATATTACTCCTCAAATTTAACAGCGGAATAAGACAGCAAAGAAATTAACATTCCAAAATAATGTAATCTCTCTAGATCTATTCTTTGGTGCTATCCGAGCATACCATCCATTGCTGAAAATGATACAATTATGTCTTTGTAAACATAAAAAATTGTTTGGACTTTGTAGTGCCGACTTTGTATACCCGGGTATACTACAGATGTGAAAGTACACTTGTGGAGCACTATTAGTATCCCGTGTCTTACATACCGTCTTGATGCTATTTAGCTGCCTCAATCTTCCATAGTTAGTCTTTAATCTGCACAAGGTGTCTCGATATTGGTTATAGATCACATCACTCTGAGTTAGTAAGTTCGCTCAACATTGAGAGCATTGATCGCCGAGTGGAAAGAGACACTTTATTCTTTCTTCATCGTGTGTTTAATGTTAATTTCCCATACAGTAAATTATGTTTTTATCTGTTGGATAAATATGTTATTGAAAGGGTAACAGCACCATGTACTCTCATTGATAGGGTTATCCATTAAGGGGAGTCACCTATGGACATCATTTTTCACAAGCGACGTGTACCGTATGAAAATATTACAAATGTGGTGTTGTCCATTCTTTGAACATTCTTCTTTTACGCGACAAATACAGCAAAGCCTGGTCACTTGAATATAACATAGCCTGTCTTTTAACTCGTGCCTCCTGATTTCTTTCACTGCTTAGGCCTAATTTATTGTATGCTTCCGTATATTTGCATGATTTTATTCCTTTATTGTACTTTATCTGTGTTTTCCCTGCCATCGGAAGATTCATAAAATTATTATTATTATTATTATTATTATTATTATTATTATTATTATTATTATTATTATCATTATTATTATTATTATTATTATTATTATTATTATTATTATAGTGTTTAGTACACGCTTGTCTCTTTGATCACATGCTAATTTTAATTAGTAACTTATTGTTTCTATGCTAGTGAGCAACACCCTCCCATTTATATTCTGTTTAAAAATATTATGACTACTGGCATGATGTGGTCTGTGATTAGGCGTCGACTATGATTTGATCTTACTTCTCTTCATTCGCGGGGGTACAATCATAGATCTAATGCTTTTGCTCGAGAGCCCTATAACAACGATTTTGTTGGTTTTTGGAAGAAAGTGTCTCAAAAAAATAACATTAAGGTGAGAAAACCTGAAGTGATAGGTGATGCTGAAGGTGAAGTGCAAGTCACCCAAATTAGACAGTGTTTTGATGGTATTATTAGACAGTGTCATCACCATATCCAAACCGTAGTCCTAACGAAACAAATCCAAGTCAATTCCGACCAAAGGCAGTGTGCGTTGGTTTGTATTGCTGAAACACAAATTTATAGTTCGTATTTACCCAAAAGAGACCAAAACGTAAGTGCAAAGGTCCATAGGGTCGAAAAAGCCATATCTAGTTTTAACATGACAGAATGCAAAAAGTTTTGTTTGAAATTATTAGCTTATTTCAGTAAATTGGCTAGAACGGGTGCATCATTCATGCACATACAGGACCATACAATTTATGAAAAGGGACCAAAATTTGCAGCACATCAGAGAATTTGTAAGCGGAGGTTTTTAACTTGTTGAAAATGTCAATAAAATTCAGTATTTAAAAAGGTACTTCTTGCAACCACTATCTCAACAATGATCATCATCCATAAAAGGCCACAAAGCGACACCAACACCAAAATCAATCCATCAGAAAAGCCCTCTAGGCCTAAAATGACCATCAATAAGAATCCAAACAACATTATTATATAATGCGATGTGTTTCAGGCATGTAGTTAAAGACATGATGTTATTTTAAAGGAGTTAAACTAAGAGTATTTCAAAAAGAAAAGTGTTTGAATTTGCAAATATAGTGAGTACATTGGTTCAAATGTTAAACATCAGCCAGAAGCAAGTGACATTAGGCCTCAAATCATTAAAACGTAGTAAAAAATGCATTACACTGGTCAAAATTTGTAAGGATAGCAGTGACATTTCAAGTTGGTTTCTAGAAGTATTTTTGAAAGGACATTTAAATGTTCAAGAAAGCATAGAATCCCACAAGTCATCTCATAAGTCAATTACATTGTATTAGGGTAATAATTTAGAATTCCAAAAACGTAGTATGCCATTGTAAGTCATCTGGAAGTCAGCCAAGCATAATGTACATCTAATTCGTGGTTCTATAAAGTTCAAAAGATCAAATTGTAAAACAGTCCTAATTATTGTAAAATTCTACTACCTTTATCAGAGAAAGAATTCAAGCATGACATGACAATTTTCACAAGATTTAAATGTTGACAAGGTAAAAACAAGGTATGCTAAGTTTAACAACGCCAAAACTACAGACACCTATGAAAATATCTGTGTTGAAAGATACATAGAAGATCTTAATCTTGGTAAAGGTGGTGGTCACGATGGTATCTGTACAGAGCATCTGAGATATACAGGCAAGAGGCTTGCAGTAATGCAGGCAATGTGTCTCTCTCTGATTTTTCTCACATGGCTACATCCCCTTTCATTTGATGAAGCCTGTCATAGTTTCACTTGTTTAGAATAAGGCAGGAGACTGTCAGGATATGATTAACTATAGACTGATTGCCTTGGCTAGCAGTATTTTCTAAAAGTTTCGAAAAATTGTGTTAATAAGATGTGAATCAAAACTGTTCACCACATGTAATCAGTTTGGCTTTAAAAGTTCTCACTCTACAGACTTATGTATTTTTACTCTTAAAGAGTTACTTCATAGTACAAGGTCCAGTCCAGTTTTTATCTGCTTTCTTGATGCTTCCAAAGCACACAACCGTGTAAGTCCCCATTATGCAGAATTCTTCTTGATAGAGGTATACTTATCTATGCTGTAAGAATGCTGGCATACTGGTATAGTACAGTCTATGGCTGTCCAGTGGGGTTTCTGTAAATCTACATTCTTTCATGTATCTAATGGAGTGCGTCCAGGTGGAGTTCTGCCCCCGGTTCTGTTTAATGTTAACATTAATGTAATAAGTAAGAAATTGAATGATGTTCAAGTTGGCTGTGATGCTGGAGATGTGATAGTTAACAATCTAGGCTTACAGATGACATGTGCCTATTAGCTCCCTCAGCCAAGGGCCTTCAGAGATTAATACATGTATGCTCTGTAGAAGCTAAAAAGTTATATATTCATTACAATATGACAACAACTGTCGGTATGTGTATTCAACCTAGGACCTGGAAATTACATAGGTTACCTAGTCTGTATCTTATTGGCAGTAAAAATTGAGTATGTCGAAAAATATATAATTATTTGGGGGTATTTCATGTATTATAACATGTCTGATGATTTGGATGTCCAAAGACAAATTAGACATATGTATGGTCTTGCAAATATGCTTGTAAGAAAAATTGGAAATTGTAGTACTGATGTTAAGGTTTTGTTGTTTAAATCATATTTGAGTAACTCATACTGCAGTCAGCTGTGGGCCAATTACATTAGCTCGCAGATGCATAAAATGAAAATTGCACATAATAACTGTCTTTGTGTATTCTTTGAACTGCCTAGAATGATAAGTATAAGTAATGCATTTGTAAGTATTGGTATCCATAATTGTGCTGAATTTTCCATGAGAGAAATATACAGTTTTTGGAACAGACATGAATCCAGCGAAAATTTGATTATCAACAGTCCTGCTGGCACATGGCTTCAATTTAGAAAGCTATATGTATTTAAATTGTGGCATGACGCACTGTATATATAAGCGTATGGTACAAGTGGTGGATACTTTGCTTCAAATATATATATATATATATATACTTTTTTCACTGACTATTTGTAGTGATGCTATGGACTTTTTATGTCTCAAATAAACCTTTCTTATCTTATAATGTGGTTATGACTTCATTATGCGATTATGATTTGATATGATTGTGCTTTGTCGCTGATTTTAATACATATGGTATCTTGATGTACCTACTTTTGCTCATTCGTGGGGGTTTTAATAAAATTATTATTATTATTATTATTATTATTATTATTATTATTATTATTATTATTATTATTATTATTATTATTATTATTATTATTATTATTATTATTATTATTATTATCATCATCATATCTACCGATACAGAAAAAGCAGAAATATTTAATCGGAATTTTACAAACCAGAGCAAAATCGATGTGGACAAAAATGCGCCCCCTCTCCCTACTTTCCATTACCGCACTGATTTAATGCTGGATCACTTTGAAACAAGTGGAAACGAAGTACTGATAATTCTGTCCTCATTGCGAGTTAGTTCCACAACAGGTCCTGACGGTATTAATAATTTCCTACTGTAGCTAACTGTCCCAAGTATATGTTAACCCTTTTGTCGTCTGCTTAACTTTTCCCCTATCATCAGGTGATTTTCCGAGCAAGTGGAAGAAATAAATACATGTCCGGTTTTCAAAAAAATTGATATGCAGCTCAAGTCGAATTATCGTCCTATTTCCCTGCTATGTAAAGTATCGAAGGTCTTTGAGAGACTCGTCTACGATGTATTGTACGATTACTAAATGGGAAATATTATCTTGACTGACCGCAATTCTGGTTTCGTATCTCATGATTTTACCACAAATCAACTTGTAAGTATTGTTCACGAGATACATAATGGTCTTTAACTGCAAAAAGAGGCAAGAATTGTGTTCTTCGACATCTCCAGAGCTTTTTACCGGGTGTCACCACGGCATACTCTTCAAACTAAGACAGTTAGGCAAATGCCCCTTGTTCTAAAATGGGTCGGATGTTACCTATCTAATCGTCAATAGAGAACTGTTATATATGGAAAGTCCTCTTCATGGCTACACGTTGAGGCTGGGGTCAGGCAGGGCTTCATTCTCCGGCCCCTTTTGTTCCTCGTTTATATTAATGACATTGTTTTTGTTTTTTTGTTTTTGTTTTTAATCACATGTGACATAAGACTCTTTGCCGATGACACAAATTTTCTACAAATAATCATGACCCTGAGGCATAAGGCACTCATATGAATATTAATCTTGGGCACCTTCAAAATCGGGGCAGACTGTTGCGCGCCTCCTTTAAGAGGGTGGGAAAGGGGTTTTCCGCACTGGCGTACTGGGGCTTTTTATTTACCGTACTGTCGTACTGGAAGCCCTCTTATTTTACGTACTTCGTACTATCCAAAATTTTGAAAGATTTTTATTTTCCGCACTGCGTACTCTAGAAAAATAATTACCTGTACCAGCGAACTGAAACCCCCGCTTACCCCCTTCCTTTAATGCTCTAAAATGCCTTTCCCTTCTATTAATCCGTAAACGTATTAAGGAAAATCAACCAACACTATATTTCGACAACTCCGCAATATTCGAGACCGCAAGCCATACTCATCTAGGTATAACACTTTCCCACAACTTACCACGGCACTCTCATATAAACCGCATCGCTACAATGGCTAGAAAACACCTTGCGCTCCTTAAGCGACTTTAATTTAAACTTTCCAGGAAAACACTAGAGAAATATAATGTATCTTACTATGGTCCGCCCTACCATGGGATATGGGTACGTTCTTTTTGACAACTGCACCCAAGAACTGTCAGATGTGCTTGAAGGTTTGCAGTACGAAGCAGCCAGGATTTGTACTGGAGCCACAAATTTTACTTCTCGCTATCGCCTGGTGGTAGAAATTGGGTGGGAGCCACTTCATACCCAGAGAAAGTTCTTTAAATTATTACTACTGTATAAAATGCCCAACAAACTTTCTCTTCGGAACCCAAACGATATAATATAAAAATTATGTGCTTGTACAAACACGCCGTCCTTTAAGAAACCCGCCGAACTGTAACAAATTAAATGTAGTTCCGCTTAAATACTTCTTTTCTCCCTTCAAGCATTAGGTCATGGAATGACCTGGCACCTGCTGTAAGAAATACACCTTCGCTCTCTAATTTTAAATTAATATTAAAAATAATTTTTACTCCTTCACAATGGAGTTCCTTCTTGTTTTTCACATGGAGAACGCTTTGCTAATATTGTTCAGACACAATTCCGCTTGGGTCAGTCAAAATCCAATTAGCATCTGTTTGACATTAAATTTGTCCGATCTGCAGCCCGTTCCTGCAGCCACCCAGTCGAAGATACTTTTCACTTCTTTTCTCATTGCCCGCTGTACTATCCTCTAAGGTGCAAACTTCTAAATGCTGTTGTAGATGTGCTTGCTCCAGGTGTTAAGCCAAGTCGGTTGATTCATCTTGTCGCTGAAAGAATATTAAAAACTAGAAAAGATGATTTGCTGCATAGCAAATCAGTGTGTGTGTCTTCACAGCATATTGGTGTGGCAATGTACAACTATTCCATAACACAGGAGTACAAGTTGGAATGGCATCTCTATCTACTATAGGTTTGAAGTTATTCAAGATTTAAAATTTCTAATGGTGCTGTTTAACATAATTTAAATTGCTATAACTTTTAGTTTTAATTCATTAGCTGCGCAATGGTCAGCAACCCGTTGGTAGAAGTTGGTCACATGTAGATTGCGCAGTGTTACAATACCCAAAATTTAAACCCAACATGAACCAAATCGGATGAAAATTGACCAAGTAATGGCAAGATGAAACTTTCAAAGGGCCAAATGACCTTGACCTTTGCCCTTTCGAGGTTACATTTTCTTATAAAAATGTGCAGTGTTGTGTACCTACAATTTGAGTCCAACTTGATTAGAATTGGATGGAAATTGGCCAAGTTATGACTGGATAAAACTTTCAAACATCCAAATGACTTTGACCTTTGACCTTGAGAGGTCACATGTAAAATTCAAAACGTGTAGTGTTACCATAGCTACTATCTGAGCCCAACATGATCAAAATTGGATAAAAATTGACCAAGTTATGGCTAGAAGAAAGAAACCATGGAAAGTGGCCTTTGACCTTGAATTGACCTTTGACCTTGAGATGATCTCTACCTGAAGTGAACCTTGACCTCAAAAATGACATTTTGGCTTAAAATTGAACTTTGACCTTGACATGACCTTTGACCTTGACATGACCTTGACATTTGTGATGACCTTTACCTTGCTATGATCAAACTCCTATACACTCAGAACTACATCCACTATAGTATATAAGATATTGAAGATTTAAAACTTTAATTAGCCCTCATTTGCAAAATTTGAAAAGCATGACCTTTCATTATAAAAAGGCCAGACTTTATCTAAAGAAGTATAATTGTGCCAATTTTGGAGTTTCTACATGTAATACTTTTCAAATGAAATGTCGGACAAATTTGCCTGTAAAGAAAGAAGGACAGAAAGAAAGAAAGAAAGAAACAAAGAAAGAAAAAAGAAAGAAAGAAAGGAAGAAAGGAAGAAAGAATTAATTGCACAGAGTTACAATACCCACATTTTGAGCCGGACATGAACCAACTCGGAGTAAAATTGACCAAGTTGTGGCAAGATGAAACTTTCAAAGGGCCAAATGACCTTGACCTTTGCCTTTTTGAGGTGACATGTTCTTGTAAAAATGTCCCGTGTAGCAATACCTACAATTTGAGTCCAACATGATTAGAACTGGATGGAGATTGGCCATGTTATGATTGGATGAAACTTTCAAAGGTCCAAATGACCTTGACCTTTGAACTTTAGTGGTCACATGTACATTTGAAAAATGTGCAAGGTTACAATAGCTACAACTTGAGCCCAACATGATGAAAACTGGATAAAAATTGGCCAAGTTATGGCCAGAAGAAAGCCAGCACCGAAAGTGGCCTTTGACCTTGAAATGACCTTTGGCCTTGAGATGACCTCTACCTGAAGTGAACCTGGACCTCAAAAATGACATTTTGGCTTAAAATTGAACTTTGACCTTGACATGAACTTTGACCTTGACATGACCTTGACATTTGAGATGACCTTTACCTTGCTATGATCGAACTCCTATACACTCGGAACCACATCTACTATAGTATATAAGATATTGAAGATTTAAAACTTTAATTAGCCCTCATTTGCATAATTTTGAAAAGCATGACCTCTCATTATAAAAAGGCCAGACTTTATCCATAGTAGTATAATTGTGCCAAGTTTGGAGTTTCTACATAAAATACTTTTCAAATGAAATGTCGGACAAATTTGCCGGTAAAGAAAGAAAGAAAGAAAGAAAGAAAGAAAGAAAGAAAGAAAGAAAGAAAGAATTCCTAGAAAAACAGAAAAGTGTGTGCTGACACACACACTTTAATTATGTTAAATGACAGTACACATCTAACACATGAATTGAATGTTGTTTTTTCCGCAGTACAATTATATATTACACAGTCAAGACCCTTCATCTATTGATAATGCTTATATTTGCTTTATGGAACCTTAACATTTTATTAGGAAACAGTCTTTTATGATATCCTGTCTGTCGTGTACATAATAAGTGGGTCATTTATGCACTGGAGATCCTCCCGATTAGTTGCTTTGTAACTGCTAGGTTATCTATTTTTTGTTGTTGAAATATATATGTTTACAATACGATGATCCTTTGTGAACCCAAAATAAATTGATGTCCTGCTTGGCATCTCCTCATTTATCATCATCATCATCATCATCATCATCATCATCATCATCATCATCATCATCATCATCATCATCATCATCATCATCATCATCATCATAGCTAGTCCTGTCCTCTACTTTATCTATGGTAATCAGTACCACCAGTATTTTGAAACTGGTTCCAGGTCAACAGTTATCACGGAGCTTTAGGCCAAATGCGCCTGAGAAAGCTGTCGACTCAGTCGTTATATTGGCACTGAAAGACTTAACCGGCTCAGTCTTCAACTTAGCTCTGAAAGACTTAACTGTATTTTTTTACGTCACAAGAGCAGGTACGAGAATGTGTTTTTGTTGCGAATTTATTTTTCTAAAAAAAGAAAAGTGTTAGTATGTTTACATGAAAAAAATGAAGATCATCTGACAATCCCCAATACCTGCAAAAGTTAATCACATCTAGGAAAAAAATTATGTTCACTAATTTTGTTTTCAACTTCAGTCGTGTGAAGTGGGCTGCACACGAACTCTAACTGTGCTTTGCGGTGCTCCAAAGGCATGGGGGATAATATCTTATATAAAATGTGGCTTTCGCATTTCTCGTGTTTGATTTTGAGATAATGAAAATTATGCGCAATCCTTGAGAAAGTAATATAAATCAGTATTTAACTACAAGTGAGAAACGTGTTTCCATTGCCCATCGGTTACTCAGCAACATGGACAATCCTTACAACTGTACGTATGAATTGACATTTTCCAGCATTACCGTCGTATACCGACCCACTAGGTAGATTGTTTCGTTCAATTATCAGTTTGCCATGACACCCAACAGGGGGGTCCTGGCGATTATGCCAGGGATGGAGACATTCCGGAGAGGAACCATAAACCAAGGTTATTGCCTGTAAAGACTTTGAGGTGCGTGATCACTGGCCACAGCATCGTCCTGTCACTGAAACAGTATGTGTGCGGAGGAGAGGAAGCGAGGTACGATAAGTGCGTATGTGTTAACAATGCTGCCACAATTGTACCAGCATGGCACATTGTGACAGAAATAAAGACGCAGAGAGTTGACTGGCAGACCAAATGAACATTGCGATGATCGTGACACAATAAATTTGTAATTGCAATTAAATGGAATGATCAGGGGTGGCACCCTCTCTAGGGTTTTCCTTTGTCCTTTGCAAGTTGCCTGGGGACGGACCATTGTGCCCCGGTTGTACATAAATGCCCGTCATTAATTGCCTCCTGTGGTCACCAAGGGACTGTTACGTTAATGAGATTCTGGAAAAACATGCGGTAAATAGGAATAAAAATCTGGTTGTCTGATTTCATAGTTTGGTCGTGAGGCTGACGAACTATTAGGGAGGAGTAGTGGTTAGTTTTGAACGACCCCTGGGGTATGACCACCCAAGATACTAGTTCGGTTAATTTCAAATATTATTTTGCATTTTCCTGTCAGAATCTGGATGTCAAGGGCCAAGACAGAATCTTTTCATAAAACTATTCTTACATGTCCACAACCAGGGTTTCAGTTTTTGCTTTTGACAGAACGAACCTTTAAAGAAAAATTGTGATCGTCGTGTCTGGGGCGTTCTTTTTTAAAATCCTCTCATGTGTCACCTCTGTCACTGGTGATATTTACAAGCCATACATACTGTTACATACATACAAAGACACACACACACACACACACACACACACACACACACATGTATATACATACATTAATATCTATATACATATATACATGTATAACATACTCTTTTATGTGTGTACAATCTTACGTCACTTACCAAAAACACAACTGCAAATTTGTATATGTCCCACAATTTAAAGTCAAATGATTATAATTTCTATATGGAAAGCTGTAATTCATAAATGCCAGTTATTAACATTATCATGCTGTGATGAAAGCACCAAATTTATAGTTACTGTTATGTTCATACCATTACATAATATATCGTCAAGGCATTTATTTTGTTTAGTCAACGAAGCAGGCTATTTGAAGTGGCAGTTTTCTGAATTTTATGAGATGCATTATTCGTATTATATGAACACTCAAACGTCAAATGTATGACTCTTTTGGCATTGTACAGGATATTTATGTCAAATGTAGCCTTACACGTCAAGGTTTTGTAAAAACCTACATGTATGTATTGTGTACAGTTATATGCCTTTTTCTTATAAAAAGTTTTTAAAATGACGGTATTTTTTCCATAAAATCCTGCTTTACAGTATCTTTTCGTACACACACCGGATGACAGAAACCGGCGCTTTTAAATTTGGCTTGCTCAGTCATTTTTCTTGAATGCTGACTTTTTACCAATAGTTTTGAATAAAAGTTTGGAAGGTGTCCCATCTGTTATCCTCGCCTCTAATAAACTGCTTCATGGGTTAAATCGACATCAGAACGCTCTGCGATTTCAACACATTTTGCCAGGTAAGTCAAACAGTTTGTCACGCCAAGGGGTCTAGACGCAACAGGAGATGTCACTCCTAGATTTTCGTGGGGGGCGATTTGTCGAGCGATCTATCATGAGCCATGAATACAATAACAAAATTACCTGCAACAATGGCTTGATAGCTTGTTAGTGGACAGACCCGCACGCGAAAACTGTATGGACCCTGTTCGAGGACTATTCCTGACAAAGAAAGTGCAGATCTCAGTTTGGAAACGTTCAAGAAGTACGGCTCCTGTCCATCGCTATCCAAGATAATCATTTGTATCGTTTAGCTGTTTTTGTGCTTTCTTATGACAGCATTTATATCAGGTCATGGTGACTGTGAAGAAGAAAAATGAATTCTTTTATCTATCCTGGCATACAAATCATCACAACTTTTTTCAGCCGACTTAAAGTGGCATGAAAATTATAAATCTTGTATATAGATCTAAAACAGCTGGAAATAGTACAACATGGGAACTTGAAGGCAATAGAAAGTAACGAAATCTAAGCACCCTGCTCCGTAGAAAACAATGTCAGTATTTTACTTCTGAAATACTGATTCTATTTTGCTTGAATGGGAACCCACGGTTAGAATAAAATGATGTATCTCGGATGTGGCAGCATTGGCAACAAATTCCTAGTTTTTTCGATATATATATATAAAACAGATATGATGACAAATAACATGCGTTAAGAACAAATATAAGATCCGTTTTTTTTCATGTGAAATGAAAGTGCACGTCACCTGTTTTGTTGGTATCCTTAAGTTCGAGTTAAGTTGGAGCGCAACAGGCGTACTTTTTTGTGACAGACAAACAAATATATTATAAATCTAGCTAAGGATATGAAATCAACTAAAAAAGAATTTGATTCATGTAATGGGATATCCTGTGCCAAAAAAGGAGAACAAATGTCACCAGAACTTACTTAAATAAGCATGATACCAGCCATTGATATGAATGTATAATGGTATCACCTTTCTGTACAAGTTTTAATGATACCAAAACTATGTCTTTGTAACCAAAGTTCAAATGCTATTTTGAAAATGTTGATTCAATTCATTTGAAATACCCTGTGATTTGTTAAGTATACCTTGCACGTAAAGTTATCGAGCCATATTAGTAAATCTAAACATGGCGTCTCCATGCATTAAGGTTTTGCAAGTATTCAAGATTTATATTAGACACTCTCAATTTTAACTTACATTGCAATGCTGCAAACGGTGCTGAATATTCCTTAAATTCACAGTGGTTTCTAACATGACATTAAAATCGCGCACAGGGAACGTCATCGCTCCCCTTTATGGTTTCGAACATTTCGAATTTCATGTATGTCAGTTTTGATTTCTTTTCAGCACCTTCACTTATCAACCTTTCTGGACCAATTTTTAGACATAATTAAGCTGAAAAAATTATCATCGTAATAGTTTTCGAGATAATTGTGCGCTAATCCATCGCGCTTTCAGAGTCACATTTGCAAATTTGTTAGCGGTGTTTCCTTACTTGATCTGTACCGTCAGGGGTGTGCTTTTCACGTCCCTGGTACCATCTTTGCTCATTATGTGATGGCGCTGTTTTTGTCCCGTTTTTTTTAAATTACACAATGATCAATAATTGTACATGTTTGTAAAGTTAACATGGAAGTATCAGTGTACTGTGTATGTTGTTTACGCCGAAACACTTCTCCAGAGCATCTCCACGCTTTATAAAACTATACCTTGGATGGGTCTTATCAAATTAATGAACAGCTCATGTTACGGTGATTTCCTGGATTGTTGAAGATTTGTTTGTCTACCTTGTGGTGAAGTCTGAAACAAAAATCTCCGAAATTTCGATACACTTTGTTTGAAATTGCATAGGAATACTTTGAGTACTCATAGACCTTAATTTGTTCATTGTTAAATATGTTTTAACATAGTATCATTATTACTATCTTGACGGTTCATGATTTGATGACGTATAAGGTAAAATTACAACAATACAGAAAGGTCTGTGCAGCTGAAGATGTCAAAGTTGATTTCAGGCATTTTGGACTAGCGGATGAGTTATGCAAGGGTGTAGGTCCCATTATAAGTGGTAACTACAGTCATTCTCCTACTTGTATGAAAAGTCTATTTACAAGGAAAATGAATCCCTTATTATAATTCATAGCAGTTCGTTTTAAGTAATTGGACTTTAGTCCCAGTTGGTGCTGACAGAGTTAATCACTCTTTAAACAACATCATGGTCACAACGTTGTTTATGTACAAAGGAAGGTATGATTATATTACGGATATGTCAGTGTTGATTCCTCAGGTCACCTCTTGCAATTTTAATGTCTGCCGAAGTGAAGTCACATGTAAAGCGGTCTCAGGTGTCCTGCGTTGACATTAAAACACACGAACCTGTTTTATCTTTACGTAAGTAAGGTAACATTTCT
Organism: Hermodice carunculata; assembly: GCA_964020975.1. Lineage (NCBI taxonomy): Eukaryota > Metazoa > Annelida > Polychaeta > Eunicida > Amphinomidae > Hermodice > Hermodice carunculata. Next base: position 63,716,148 of record OZ026617.1, read on the forward strand.
ACCGATTTTGCGCTTTGCTAGGAGCCCAACTATAAAATGCATGTAATTGCAAGCGCATTGGCATGATCTATGATGATATCCTTGAGTTCCCTGCAGAGAGCTGGATGAGAAAGCATTCACAAAAAGGGATTTGTGGGCAAGTTCATGTTCTCCTTGCATCTTGTACACTTGTAAACTTCTGTTCACACATGGAGACAACGATACGATACAAGTGCATTGTTCGGTGAAGAAGTAGTCATTGTAACAAAATAAAGTTGGCGTTAAATTATATGTTAAAAAGACGCACAGAGTGCAATTTACTACCTAATGATCACACGTGTGTCACTAACATTGATAAAGCGTGGTGATATATGATGACGCAAAACATCCAACGATAGCGAAAACAAGGACAAGCTTGTCATTTACCTAATTAAGACTGCCAACATTGTCAATAACAAGTAACACCATGTTTTTATGGATCCACCCAGCGGGAGAGCCATTATGTTTTGGGGTTCTCCTTCCAACTAACGTTTGATTGTGGAGATGGTATCTCAGGACGTACTGACCTTCTGAAACTCAAATTTACCCCATTTGTACCTTGACACAATTTGTTCATTTGATTACATTTTGGGGACCCTCACCTTATTTTCAAGGCCACAGAAGTCATATAAATGTGTTTATGCTGGTATTTAAAAAAAAAAATGAACAATGCTTCATAAAAACTGGTTGTGAAATATTCGCAATGAAAGGTTCGTTTACTTTCTGCGTTGTCAGTCTGAACACTGGCTTCTTGTAAACTTTCCAAATTATTCGTTGGCTCCCATCACTCGCTGTGACCTTGGGACGCCGCTGATTTACCATGTAACGCGTTTACATTTTGTTTATTGCTTAAAAGTGGTCGACAGGAATAAACCATGGGGTTGGTTTAGAGCTGCGAATTCACGCGCCACTATTTACAATAGATCTCTTGTGTTAGAAATGTGGCCCTGAGGATGTATCTTGTGAATCGTACAAATCGCGGGCATAGTTACCCACACCCTGTCTGTGCGTCCTGCCATAAGGAAGGTCGCTTTGGGTGGGTTTTTGTTTATGCACCGATCATGTGAATTGCTGGCTTGTAGGGCTGCAGTTGCGGGACAGCTTATGACCAGCTTGGTAGCAGATGTGTTGGTTAACAGGCTACCTAAGGTTGGCAAAAAAATTCACGATAGACAAGGTAAAGCAGTTTGAACAGAAAAAAGCCGTAGTTTCAAACGATATTGGATTTCGAAGGGTCTCAGCTGATGACATATGTAAAAACTGTCCATAATAGCAGTGCATAAGTCTGCAGGTTTGGAAAATCTGCCTGCAAGTTTCGTGAAAAGACAGAGCTGTAAAAATTGTGAAGACGTTCACACGCATCGTGAATTTGTCCTTACAAACATATATTTTGCCGGTTAAATTAAACAGTACAAAGGTAATTCCTGTACATAAAAATGTGGAAGAACAAGGGCAAGTACCTGCCGGCCAATTCAATACTGTGATTCTTAAACAGGTAGAACATTATGAAAGCCAAGGGTTTACTATATGAATATGAGTCAGAATGTCATACTCCACGGAAACGCGTCTTCTCTAACTCACAAATATAATATACTAGTAGCTGGAAATGGACAAAGGAACCTATATATGGATGGTATGGCTCAACTTACAGGAGGCCTTCAATAAAGCACGTCATTGAATTATCTGTAATGGATGGTTCAACTTTGTCATAATTTTTTAATTAGTACCTACAGTACGCAAGGGGGGGGGGGGTAATGGGTCGGTACCCTTTCACAGAATATGGAACATGATGGTCATTTTTTGACCTGTTTTGAGTGATTTTGCTATGATTTTCTTGGGAAAATCGTCATTTTGAAGCACTAATTTTGGGGGAAGAAGGGGGTCATGAAATTTAGTACCCCAGGTACTAATTAAAAATGATGATAATGTTGAACCATCCCTAACAAGGAAGCTGCAATCTCTTAAATGATAAAGCTGTTGAATGGTTCTGATCTTTCCTTGAAAGATAGGAATCAAAGCGTCAAAGTAAATGGGACCACCTCGGACAGACCACAGATAAAATAAGGAGTTCCTCAGGACTTGATGCTGGGTCCTCAAAGTTATGCTTATGGCATGGTAACTGCAATGAAATGCAAACTCTTGTTATATGCAGATGGCTCGGCATTATTTGTTTCAGGTAAAGATACCAGAAACATTGAAAGAGTCCTGAGCCAAAACCTTCAAGCAACCAACCAATGGCTAATAGACAACAATTTTTAATTGTACCTGGGGAAAACTGAGTCCATATTATTTGGTTCAACAAGAAAATAGAAAAAAAATCGAGATATGACTGTAAGGTGCAACGATCAAGTGATCGAGCAGAAAAAGCAAATAAAATAACTTGCCCTGTTGTTAAATGTATCCTCGACAGGCTTAAAGGCGGCAAATAAAGTGGCGTATAAATGCCATAGGATATTGAGGTTTTTATACTATAACATAACAGAAAGTTTTTTAAATTGCGGAAAGAAAAACGTTGAAGCAAAACGCTTATCCAATGTTACAAAGGCTATGCATGTCCTTCCTGGTACACTTGCCCAACAATAAAACACTTTAGATTTGTCAGAACAAAATGAATGGCAAGATTTGTGTAAAACATAAATTTGAGAGTTCCTGTTGGCAGCTATGTACTACAAAAGTTGAATTAACTTTTAATTGAACACAGAGTCAACCAGCTGAAACTGCAGTAAATGCACATGCATATCATACATAATGGAATAGCATCAGATAAACTTAAAGAATATAAATTAGATGAAACTAGGAATCGAAGTGCCAGGAATAAGGTTAATTCCTACATGTTACAGAGAAGGAGTTCATTCTTATTCTAAGGAATCAAGCTATGGAATAGTCTACCGTGTTATCTTAGACAAGTAAAGGTTTTTAACTCTTTAAAGTTAGCACACAACAAATATTGTTCAACAAGATGCTTGAGAACGAAAGTCAAGAGTTTGTATACCCGAAAATGACTCAGGAATACGCAAATAATGATGTTTGGAATTTTGGAATTAGTGACTTTAACTCATATTATGGAGTTTGACAAATTTTAATGTACCGGTAATTGGCTAACAAGGGCGGCAGCGGAAGCGTTTACCTTCGTTATGCCTTATATATTTATCAGTAAATATAATCCATCAGTAATAAACATTATTTATTTAACGAGGATTGGGCAATAGCCACTGAGTAATAAAAGGCCCTTTCCTCAAGTACACACAATACCATTAAGCACAGTAACATATACAATAGTCGACAATGGGGAAAGAGAAAAAGATGATGATGATGATGATGATGATGATGATGATGATGATGATGATGATGATGACTCAAATTTTAGAAAAGGAGTAAAAAAGGAAAATATGACCATATGGTGTAACAAAGTACGCAACTGCGTTAAACCTCTGAGCGGGTTCGAGCAAACCACTACTTCTGTCTGAACAGCTGTCTGTACTCTGAGATGCAGATTAAAAAAATCGGCATAATATCTGAATTGTAGATGGTTTCACATAAAGATGAATTTGCTCGATCTCCCAAGCTTTGCTGATGCTTTATTATGAATCAATGAAAGATGTATATGCCAAGAGAGATTGCAGGTAAGAATGACAACTAGCAGGCTATGCTCTATCATTTTTTTAATCGCCTCACCCCTCAAAGTTACAGGTAGGTGTTTAACATGTCTGATTTTTTTCTTTTCTTTTTTTTTTTTTTTTTTTTTTTTTTTTTTTTTAGAAATAGCCAAATCCTCAGTTTCACCATGGTCAAAATCAACTTTACTCCCCGATTTTGTATTTTAAATAGTTTAAGTTCAGTTAAGTTTTTTGGTTTTGTCCCAATAGTTAAAGGATTTTCACTGAGGATTATTACTGTTTGTTCTGGAGATTCAACCATTTCCAGTAGCGATGTGGCGTCAGCATAAATGTAAACTCTACAAGAAATCTTTTCACTTAATCGTTAATAAAGAGTAAGAACAATAAAGGTCCAAGGACACTACCTTGGGGGACACCAGAGTGAATAGTTACCTAGTCTGAGGTAACTCCATCCAATACAACTCTGTGCTTTCTCTTTTTAAATATGAGCAGATCTTAGTTAAGAAGAAGATCGCTAATGCCAAGTTGTTTGTGTTTAACAAGCAAATCCACTTGTTTTATCTTATTGCAAGCTTCAGGACGTTCTAAAAGCCATGTACACATTTTGGCGTTTATTTACAACTTCTTTAATAACATGAATCGTGTTGATAAGTTCGTTTGCCGTGCTGTCAAGTTGCAAGCAGTTGGTAAGATTTTTGGAAGTAGCAAAACTTGAACGCTTCAAAACCCGATAATTTGAAACACTTCACCAACTACATTGGCTTCTTTACAAATGGCAGTGCGCGTAGCTTTTTCCAATGACAAATTAATCAATTTTGTGAAAACATCAGTTATGTTTCGACCAAATAAACATAACATGTAGACTTCATTTTGGAGGTTATGTGGACCTCCTGTTTTGTGGATTTTGAACTTAGATAGATTTTAAATGCTTCTTTTTCTTAAATGATGAAATGACCAAGAAAAAAAGCCTTAGCTTTATCCACAGAACCCAAGAGGACTAGGCCATTGACAATTAGAGGAAGAATAGGTTTACTTGAACGCCGACCACAGAGGACTAGACCTTCAACGATAAGAGGGGAGATGGATTTACTTGAACGCAAACCATAGAGGACAGAACCATTAATGATAAAATAAGGAATATGTTTCCTTGAACGGCAACCACTAGCATTTTTAAATGTTGTCCACCATTTCTTGCTTTCCGTGGACTTATTTGTTAAGATATCACCAACCGTTGGGTGATATATACGTTTGGCTACACTTAGTAACCAAACCCCATTATTTATAAATTCACAGCATCTTTCCCAATATATAGCCACACACACACGATTGTCTTTTTGCACTTTGTTGCTCTCTCACATTTTAGTCATAAAAGATTTATCATGAAAGGTTTCACTTTTGATGTCATCGGGACTTCTTTATGAGGAATACAGGCATTTGCTGCTTATTTTAAAGTCTTGGTGACATCTTAGCAAATGTCAGTAACATTGTCATCCAAAAGTAAAGCACCGTGTGGAGCAAAAGACAAAAGATTGTCATCCTTTGCAGAATCGACTTATGAGTAATTCCAAGTTGTCGTTCAGTATGCATTAATATTACCAAGGACAGTTTTGAGAATTAATAATGCTTCATGATCACATGTATGGAGATATTGGACGGGGTGGGGGTAGGGTGGGGTTACACATTAGTATTTAGAGGGTCATTGAGAACAAAGACTGGGTCGACAACCAAGTGACCTCTGGTAGATTCAGTGACTTACTGCTTCAAATTGAGCCTGAGCCATGAACAAAGAAAGGCGCAATTGAGCCTTGTTTTATAATTGCCAGAGTCCCAACAAAACCAGAAAAATTATAGTCTGCGGTGTTAACAGTATTCTGTGGAGACTCTGCTATTGCATTGGCAATTGAATCTTGAAATAAGGCAGAAACGTTCTAAACATACTTATATCTTGCCCACGTGGCCTGTAAAAAGAAGAAACAAACGTTTCAGTTTGTTAACAGTGAGACAAATCCAGAGTGACTCCATAGGTGGATAACGCAGATCACTTTTAGTTTTCAGGCTCAGATAATTACGAGCATGTATCGCTATACGCCTTCCCGACGCCAGTTTCGATCATATCTAACAGGTAAATCAAAATCATAGACGTAAATATCTTTATCCAGTATCGTTGCATCCAACTTTGTACATTGAGGCAAACCATATTCACGTTATGATGAATACATAAATCTCGTCTATCTTGTTAACTGTAAGACTGTTTGTATTAATTTGAAATACATTTAACAAATTCAAGATGGGACGAGATTTGGGTAAAATGCACCGCATAAGTCAAGAAGGTTGTCAGTTATAAATATAATTATGGTAACATATAAACACAAAACATACACAATTACATGCCAGTAACAAATGAGAGGAGGGGGTACGAAGAAAATAAAGTTTAATAGCTATATTGGCAGGGGTTTCAGAGAATTAATGACACATTAACCTGCTAAAGCACCATTCATCACAGAACAAAAAAAAAAAAAAAAAAAAAAAAACTAGAAAGGAAAATTTGCTTCAAAGTACATTTGTCTGTGACCTTTCAAAAGTTGTAAATATTAAATGCTATAACTTTTATCCTTTGGTACTTTCCATTCCATTTAGCTCATGGTTGGATGAAAATTTCAAAGTCAAAATGACCTTGACCCTTGGCCTTTGACCTTTAGAAGTCGCAACTGTACAGTGTTAGTATACATACAATTTATTCCAAACACAATCCAAATCAGATGAAAATTGACCAAATTATGGCTAGATGAAATTTTCAAAGGGCCAAATGACCTTAACTTTTGACCTTTAGATGTTATATGTTCATTACAAAAATGTGCATTGTTGCAATACCTACAATTTGAGTTCAACTTTATTGGAATTGTTTGAAAGTTGGCTGAGTTGTAACTGGACAAAAAGAAAAATTCCAAGGTCCAATTGACCTTGACCTTTGACCTTTAGATGTCACATGTAAATTTTAAAAATGTATGTTACAATGCCATTTTTTTCAGCCCAAATCAGATAAAAATTAATCAAGTTATGGCCGGATGAAAATTTCAAAGGGCAAATAATCTTGACCATTGACCTTTAGAGGTCACATTTAAATTATAAAAATGTGCAGTGTTACAATATCTGCAATTTAAGCCAAACATGATCAGAGTTTTATAAAAATTGACCACGTTATGGCTAGAAGAAAATTTCAACATGACATTAACATTTGACCTTTAGAGGTCACATGCAAATTATAAAAATGTGCAGTGTTATAAACATATTAATTGAAGCTGGATTGGTTACCTGTACCTTTAATAGTTTTGGAGATATTCCAGATTTAAATTTTCAAATGGCCCTCATTTGCATCATTTTCAAAACCACAGAACATCTCAACAAAGACTCAAATGAACAGCACAGATAGTATCAAACATATATAGCATATATATATATATATATATATATATATATATATATATATATATATATATATATATATATATATATATATATACGAGTCAATTCACAACTGATGGCTTATATCCTCACATCGAAAATGAACATGAATGAATGACCTTTACTGCAACTGAACCATTTCATACATATCCATAGTATTTTGTTGATGGGTCTAAAGAAAAAACATAACAATCAAAAACAGTATAAACACAGTCTATATAAAAAAAGATCCCCCATCAGCAAACCTGTTGGGAGCATAAAAAATACTTACAAGCAGATACATATAAAGTTGATAATAAAATTTGTATATATATATATATATATATATATATATATATATATATATATATATATATATATATATATATATATATATATATATATATATATATATATATATATATATTGTGACACGTTATCAATAAGTTTTATCAATAAGTTGTTTCCTGGCTTCACAGAACTTTTGACAAATTAGAATGTAATAAAATTCGTCTTCTACTTCAAAACACAAGTCACATATTCTGTCATCTACTAGTACTTTTACTGGCCTTTTGTTTCTCCTTTTTTAAATATTTAAATTATGTGAACTGTGCCCTGATTCTTGAATGGGTTAAGTTTCTTCTTTCATCAATATTCTTTAACACCAGTAAGTAATTAAAAACAACGCAAATATAACTTTTCGAATTCAGTCTTGAAATAACCTGATATATTGTCTTGACCTATGCAATTTATAGGAGATAGTACATATGTACCCCATATTTCGCAAACATAAAGAAATATATGGACAATCAGTTTATCAAATAAATCCAAATATAAACGAATGTCAATTTTTTCATCAAACAGGGTATGTTTTAAGCGTCCAAGACGCTTTTTCAGCTTTTTCACATAAGTGTTTTATGGCTCGAGCAAAATTTCCAGTGGGTGTCTATTCAATGCCGAGGTTGATGACCTGATGCTTATAAATATTTATTAGTTATTTCTAGTTCCTCATTACCAACAAATAAGCGTCTCATAATTTGTCATTAGACTAATTAAATATAGCGTCTTTGGATTTTTCTACATTGATATTCAAATTCCAGTTTTTACAATATGCGTGCAATTTATCCAAAACTTGTAAGCCATGTTCATTTTCCGAAATAAGCATCAGGTCATCCGCAGAGAGCATCAGTTGGATTCCTCATTATATAGGGTTACTGGATGGCAATCATGTGTAAAAATTTCTGGCAAATCATTGATGAATAAATTGAATAGAGTCGGGCTTAGCACACATCCTTGTTTTACGCCATTATTCAAATATATTTTTTCCGATAATCCCGAATTAAATTTAATTTGCACAGACGACTTATCATACATGTCTCGCAAAATGTTATACATAAAACCGCCAATATTGTAATTCAAACATTAGTAGAATAGTCCATCATGCCACACAGTATCGAAAGCTTTTTGGACATCGGTAAAACACATAAAAAGGAATCTTTTCTTTCCAGAAATTTTGACATGCTTGTCTATAAGAGATCGAAGCACGAAAATGTGATCACTCGTTCAAGTGTTTTCTACAAACCCAATTTGATATTTTTTATTATAATTTTGTTTTTCCATGTGAATTTGTATTTTTTTTCAAGACTGCACAAAACAGTTTAGATCAACAGCTACTGAGAGATACCTCTGTATTTATTAGGATCCAAAGAAGACCCTCCTTTCTGAATAAGTGTTAGCAAGCGTACTTTCCATAAACAGGAGAAAAGTTACATTCGAATGCCGGTAGATTACAATGACAACGTAATGTGCCGTGAAGCACAAATAACATGTAACATTTTACTATACGTTTACTGTGAATTACATATGATGACTCATGAAGCTACATTGTAATGATATACATTACCATGATGAGATAATGATGCCGTAAAGTACGACAATATCAGCATATATACAGGTACTACGCGTTTGTTAGTGAAATCACAGATATTGACTCCTGTCAGTCAAAAATAATATATTATGCTAGACAAGAAGATTTGCTTCAAAGCACGTCTGCCTGTACGCTTATAAGGGATAGCTGTTGCCTTGTGTATTCAAATTGAAATTGGAAAAACTACATGACAGGAAACATGAAATAGAAAAAAATATACCAAATTAAGGCCCATGGCATAAAAAAAAAATAAAAACGAAACGCCAGACAGAAAGAAGAATTCTTGTTAAAATAGAATGTCATGGGTCATCAATCAAACGAGATAAGATCATACAGTCAAACACTGCTAATTCTAGTACGCTTTGTACTGCTACTTTGATTAATTTGTCGGTCACTGTTGACACAACAGTATGGACTGATGACAAAATGGATATATTATGCCAGTACGAAAGTGTTTCGTTTGACATGTGTGTATACAACAAAGCCTAGTAATGTACATATACATGCAATCGACTTCTGATAGAGACCATGAGCTGCTGTATGTCTAGTCTACCATAAATGTGTACAAGTCTGATACCGTTGCTCCTAGTTTGCATTATTTCAACTGAACTGATAGGGCCACACACAGTTTAGAGATTCTAGCTTAAGTGGAGTCTAAGAGTTTGGCTCTGGACTAAGTTGATGATGGATAAACCTACGATATGAAGCCGCAATGGAATATCTGCGCATAATCGTTTTGAGGACAGATATTTAACATTTGAATTTTCAAGTTCCCCTAACAGGTATGAATACCAAATTCCACAACTTTTGTTCGTGGTTAACTGGCTTCACCCACAGCACACACCTATGATCGATCTAGACCTATAAATATTCTACAAATTTACAACTACACATAACCAAATAAGATCAGATAAATCTTTAGTTAACCTTCCTTGTGTTATGATATTATTAGCCTAAGAAATGCTGTTTGTCGACAGTATAAAGACAGAAGGAATAACAAGAACGACCATAACATACATTGAAAATAACACAACAGTAAAAAAATACTTAAACTATTGATATAACGGTCGAATTAAAAACAGGCATACGGTCAAGTCTATAACATTTGAGCTTTCTACATTTTGTAGTTATGAAATTATATACCCTTTCAGAAAATACATTTACAGTTGGTGGTCTCACCCAGTGTCAATGTGACATTTAATATTTTCTGTGGTTACAACTTTGGTACTTCTGAAAAAAAGCCATCCTTCCTGAATGCTACTTGGGCAGTACGTGATCGTGCCGTAACAACAACCTCTCTTGCTTCGGTTGCTTCTTCTCATTGTACAATAGACATCAAGCTAATTGAAGCAAAGGGCGTACAGTTTCTGTATAATATTAAACACTTCATGAAGGATTTGCTATACCCTCGACATAGGTAAAGCCTGGCAGGAAGACTTCTCAAGTGAATAATTTTTGATGAGATGATGACAATACTGCAGCAGATGTGGCGCTGTCTCCGGAAGATGTTCCCTCTTATCATCACGCTGCTTGCCACAAAACTGTCATATAGTGACAGTTGATTCAAATTGGATTAAATAAACGACTTGAGAAGCAATGTCTTGCTCTCTGTGCACATTTTACACTTTCTCTTGAGACGTTCAGTTGCCCTCCTGATTTCTGGCATGGTTGTTTGTGTTTTCCTCAAGGCCAAGCAAAGCGTCAATGAGCGGCCTAAAATATTAATGGATCTGTGGGTGTAATGCACACATGATTTATTGGCAGTTTCTTTGTTGCTGTCTTTCTGAATGCCAGACACACAGACTGTATTGAAATGTTAAAGGCCGATTCTTCCATATTTCCTCTGGTGTCTCCCTCGTTCACTTTATTACTTTTAGCACATTAGTTTATGTAACAGTTCATAGTGTACCCTGTTAATTGTGTACCTCTCGCCTGTGTGAGCATCAACTGCTTGCCATCTGGTGGTCAGTCCATGTCACAGGTCAGTGAGGAATCAGCACAATGCGTATCACTGGTGACGCACAGATACCGCCACAGCACAGATACCGCCACAGCAATTGTTATGTGTGTATAGAAAAACTTCACACATTTATCACTTTCTCCCCAGCTTATAGGTTATATGCATATCATGTTTCACGCAATTTGACAATAAAAGGCATCTGAACGTGAAGAGAGTTTGCACTTTCTAAATGTGTTTTAGTCTCTGTTGAAATGTCTTCCTTTTTTACTCCTATGAGGAACATTTTCAAACAAGTAATAACTCACACATAATCGGTTCATGGCGCCGTGCGAATCTGTAGTTTTCGTTGGTATGGTACAAAGTAATATTCGGTCCCCCTCCCCCGAAAATTCGCGCCGCATCCCCAAAATTATGGGAACAGTGTCCGTTGAAGGCTTCTTCGGAAGTAACGGAAGTCTTGTAAAAATATGTAATGACCATCGCTTATGATCAAAACAAGCCAAACATTTTGGCGATTATCTGATTTTAAAATCAAACGTTTCTTCAGCCTTGAATTGGAGTCACAAATTTGTTTTTCCGTTATTATGGCAAATTCGTGTCAATGTTTTGTGTAAAACCACATTCACTATTTTACAAAACCAGTATATTGTGCAAAACTAAACCAGGATACTGCCAACTTTATTTTGATTAACCAAATTGAGTATATTGGAAAAGAAATATGGAAAAAAAATTAAATGCCTGTGGTTGTCAAAGAGTTACCCCGGGATAGACCAGAACCTTATATTGCTTTGGAAGCAGCGACGTTACTGTGATATGTCACGGAATGTTGACGCCATCTATACATTTTCCCCGTCAGATGTGTACCTTATGCAAGAATCTCATGCCGAGAACTTATATCTTTAGACAGTTTTTCACGCTTTTCGTGAGTCTTTAGAGTTATGACAGTATGTATGTACTCTTACCATTGGTACTATACCCCTGCATATGAAATTTTCTGAAAAAAAGAGCTCTTTGAGCCAGATTGATTAGATTGCAGTAAAGTAAGTACTTACCTCTATATTGAGCGTACATGCATGAGTATATAATATATATGGATGATCGTATCCCACAGTTCAAGATCGCAGGAATTCAGGGGTCATCTGATGTCTTAATGACTTGTTTGGTCTTTTTTCGCCGACTTATTTGATTCCATACTTTGCTGGTATGGCACTTGCCCTGCTCTAGCCGTACATTGACTACTTCTTTCAACGAATTTCAATGCAAATTAACATATGTAATTCAAGCTAACACAAACCAAATCTTGTTTTTAGTATCATTTGGTCATGCCAGTGTGGAATGAGTACGGAGGGCCGAGGGTCATCTGTGCATTGGACACTATTTTTGTTATTTTATTATTGTTCAATATACGCGCATTACAACTTAAAAAAGACCTGAAAGCTAACCTTGAGATCGTGATGATCGAAAGTGGGCCGTTTTGAAGAATATAGCTTGCACGAATGTCTCTCCATGGTAAAAACATTCATAAATAACAAAATTTGTGACATACAACATACAAGTCAATTTTCCTCACAAAAAGTGCTACCAAGATACACACCATGCAGTTAACTACAGATTTGCTTTGGGGGTAACATAGATTACACTTATATTCCTTTTATTCGTAATCCATGTTCATGTTACGTCTTAAAAAGTCAAACGAAATGGATCTGGGTACAGATTCAATTTCTTAATTTAAACATATTTTATCCAAATGAAAACGATTGGGGAACAGGGAAACCCTATATTAACCCCTCTCGCAGAAGAAAAGGGACAACATATAGACAGAACGTAAAAGACAGCACAGAAATATACAGATGAGACACATAACAACAGGATGACAGAATGAGGGGCTGGTGCTTAACCCTTCCCCCCCTCAAACCGGCCAAAACCGGCTGGTGGTCAAATGTCGTCTGCTTCAGTGTTTTTAACTAATTTCAACAGTTCTGAAAAACAATTTGACTGAGAATTGTACATGAAACTTATCAAGATCACATGCCCCAGGTCAACAGCTTTCCTTGGCATGGGTTGGGCACTTAGTGCCCAACCCATGCCAAGGAAAGCTATTGACTCAGTCTTAATTCAAGGGGGAAAGGGTTAATACACATAAGTGGAACTTCATAACATGACTCCGTACACTTACAATCTCTCCGTCAATTTTGCTTTTTCCTTTTTTTTTCAAAATTCAATTTCTTGTATTATATATATATATTTACACAACATACCTATATCAAAAACATGAAACATGGAACCTTTTTAACATACATCTTGATGACAAGATATGTCAAAAAAAAAAGAAAAAACAAACAAACCCACACACAAAGTACATGAACCCAAATGAACAGCAACAAACAGAAATGAAAAACTTGGACTGTTTAGATACAGGGAGGTGCATCCAGGTACAAAATATCTATATAATATGTATATATAACATGACATACAGATTTCGTCAGATTAAAACCCTAGAAGCTGGTACCTGGCATCGCATATTACTTTATTTACGTGTGGTAAAACATGCGTATCAAGACCCGAATCCAATATATATCAGAATTTGTGAGTATCATTTTGACAGCAGAACATGGGGTCGACAACACCCAGATAACAAAGCAATAACTTTTGGTTATATGCATAGTTAAAGAGAACTGTATGAGCTTTGCTTACAAACCTCTGGTTAAAATAAAATGACCAAGCGTAACTATTGTGTGAAGGTAAACTGATTCACGAAACTGACAGGTCGGTGTTAAATGGTGCGTGCTGGCTCAAGGAGCGCTGCTGTTGTGTTTTAAAATGAACAGGATGATACAGGGTCTGTGACAAACCGCCCCCGGTTTATTCAAGGACCAAAACTGGACTTGTGGCTGCTATTTGTCACCAAGTGTGCTCTGCGATTGCAAGCGATGTATGCAGAGGTTGATATGGTATGTAAATATATCACGTGGTATTACCATTGAAGCATGATTGGCTTCGCGTCACTTTTTGACTCGTTCATTGAAAAGGGGAGTTTTATCTTCTTTGAACCTCTGGCAGTCAATTGTATAGGCTGTTTGGCAGCCCTACATGGACAAACACACAATCGTGACAGCTCCCCAGACACAGTAGGTTTGCTAATTTACTGGCTACATCGCGAAAAGCAACCTGGTCGTTGACGTGTGGAAGACAAGGGCTTTGAACAACTGCGAACATCAGATTTTTTCAGAGGACCTGATCCCAATTGTGTTACGTTTATAAACTGTGATAGACTGTGTGCAATGTCTCTGCAGATCCCGTGTCATGCTCAGTGCTTGGTCGCGCCTACCAGCGTGGACCAATGGGACCAAATCCCTTCAGCTAACCCTTATGTTGATGCTTCCAAATTTGAAAATCCGTTTTCACCTACCTACACCTCATCAAATGAAGAGGATAATGTCGAGCTAAATGGAATTACAGCTTTGTCTACCAAGTGTGGGGACCGCCACCCGCCAGAACGCCAAGCGAAACCGCCGTATTCGTATATTGCACTCATCTCTATGTCCATACTGAGTTCGCCAGAGGAAAAAATGTTACTGGGAGACATCTACCAGTTCATAACGAACAAGTTTCCTTATTATAACAAAACTCACACCAGGGCCTGGAAAAACAGTATCAGACATAACCTATCCCTCAATGAATGTTTTATCAAGAATGGACGTGCTGACAACGGGAAGGGCAACTACTGGTCTATACACCCAGCATGTCTTGAAGATTTCAAACGTGGAGATTTCCGCAGGAGACAAGCACGTCGCAGAGCGAAGAGCTGTTTAGTTCCGCAAGAGAGCAAAAAGGAACGCGATTTCCCACTTCAGTACCGATGTAATTTTGAATATGTACCCATGGCCTCCATCCCCACCAACCTAGCCTCGCATATTTCACCTGGCTACGCAGACCTGAAGACCAGCATGACTGACACTGGTTACTGTAAGTCTTACTTCTCCTACGCCACCACAGTGCCCCAAGTTTCGGTCCCATGGACTGCCTCGGCTGCTGCCTTTGCCATGACATCCCCCAAAGCATGGGTGAGACCTGCTTTCAACGAATATGCCACTTGATCAACGAAGTGCACGGCGTAAAATTTGAGTACAAACAGTGACTTTCTTTCTTTCGTTTGATTGTTTGTTTGTCTTTCTTTCTTTCTTTCTTTCTTTCTTTCTTTCTTTCTTTCTTTCTTTCTTTCTTTCTTTCTTTCTTTCTTTCTTTCTTTCTTTCTTTCTTTCTTTCTTTCATTCTTTCTTTCTTTCTTTCTTTCTTTCTTTAAATTCGGCATTTTGTGCAGCACCTATGGCGAGGTTTTGCCGATCTTTCAAAATATATGATCGGTTGATAATTATGCAAATTAGGATCATTCGAAAAATTCGATCACTGAGAACTGGCTTCTTAAATGTTCAACAGAGGGCTAAATGTTGGTTAGCATTTGTTCAGGCTGCGCATTATTGGACACATTATCACAGTTATATAATTTAAATTTATGCTAATTGTAGACACTTCAAGATAAGGGTGGATGCCTCCAATGAACCGCGAACAAAACTTGTAGAATTTAAACTTTTGCCAATTAAAGACACGCAAAAAGTTTAAGGCTGATCTCTTTAAAACTATGATATATAATGTTTCCATTTAAACCTCATGGTCGTACGTTTTTGACGTAGCCGCATCCAATGAACCAGAAACAAGTTTTGGAATTAAAATTCATGCTGAACAGATCCCTTAAAATTTTAGTGTAGAGTACGTTCAAAACATTTACAAAAAGAGTTGCAATTCCGAATTCTATTCATAGGCCTGCGATGTAGGTACATCCAATGAACAAAGTCCCAGCATTTTAATTGACGCTTATTAGGTAAAATTGACAAAACTTGAGTGTTTAAACAACTTCAAAACTGTTATAGAAAGAGACGCTGACCAGTCTCAATTAATATGTACCATATGTATATCATTCTAATGACAAGTGAAAAAGTTGTGACATTTTACTTTATACTACGCTTAAAGACACACAGATAGAATTGCTATGAAACATTTTTTCTTCGAGCTAAAATTGCTTTTTCCACAGCGGATGTCCTTGTGTTGCATCGTCAGGCTATTTTATGTAAGTCAATATATTTGTCCTTTGCTGTTCATCAAAATGCTCATGATAGTGTAATATCATCTTGTGTACAGTATCAGACGCTTTCTAGTATTTATTTCTGACTAACAGGTTATGAAATAATCTCATGTGTCAGTAACTACTTTCATATGTACTGTATCTGCTAGAACTCTTTCAGTGCCAATTGGGAGTGAAGTCGAACTTGGGCCTGAATTATCGTAAAGACAATAGATTCATATTCCTCATAAAAACATTTTGTTCAAGTACCAGCATGCTTTTAGTTCCAGCCAGAAAAAACTGCTGACTCGGTATAAAATGTAACACTGAAAGAGTTAAAGAAAAGAAAGTTTTGACTTTGTCAGTTGATTTCCACCCTGTCCCGCTGTGGACAGTCGGTGTACATGTACATGTTGGTTGTGCTTTTCTTAATATTGAATGTAACCAGATAAATTGAGTATCATTGTAAAGGTTAGGCGTTGGTTGTCGTTTAGAACAAAGGAGCAATGGAATGGTAATGAATAAGGATTAAATAAATGTACATGTGCACATGCATATATGTATATGGCTACCCCATATATATATATATATATATATATATATATATATATATATATATATATACTCCGAATACAATACTTATACTCGATTAAATAAAATGAACTGGGCAGTGTCGATTATGGCATTCAGGCACAGCGGCCTCCATTGAACCATTCATTTTAAGAATAGGGATTTGGTGCATTGGGTATTTGTTTTTCCCATTTTCGGCCAGGTGTTTGGCGCGGAAGGTTGCAGGTTCGAGACCCAAACGGCCGTTCCGTGGTCAGAAAACATAATACATACTGATATACAAAGAGACAAACATACACACAAAAATATATGTAGATGTGAAAATGCAACTTTGAACAACTTGTAATACCGATTAAGCATAGCATCACCTGTTCGGTTTTTCTTTGTTAACTGTAACATTAACGACAACAAAATATTTCCTTTATTGTACACATATTATTTGTTCAGTCAGACTTTGTGCTTTTATTTCAATTCATTTCGTACAAATAATCGAATTGGGGTCAGGTGAGTGATGCAATGTTATGACCAAAGGCTGTAATCTTTTATAAATTTTATTAAGAGTGACAATCATTTTTCTCAATGTGTGTGTTTTTAATTCACATATGAAAATTACCTAAAGCATTATTGTGGATTGTTTTATGGATTGATGTTTTGTAATGGAAAGGAAGCTGTCAAAATAATATCATATTCTGTTACAGAAAAAACAATGATTGGACTGATGTGATCGGTTTGTGAGTCACATGGTCTGAATAGGCGCAATTTACGGGGAATTTACATGAGAGACAAGTTGTCGATACGCAAATACATGTACATGCACTGCTAATGGTCAAATGTTGGTAAACCAATATTCACTCTAAATGTAGCCTCGTAATGGTGCAAAGTGGCAGGTATTCAACACGTAAAAGATGTTGATGAAGGCGACTCGAGTTATGGTGCAAAAAGATAAGTTCATAGCCTATACAGCGCCCCTGTTTGTAAGGCCCTTCTCTCCAAGGGCCACCGTACGTATAAGGCCACTAACAGGTCATGCAGAAATAATGAATTCCTTATGTATTGCCCCCCTCCCTTATAAAAAGCCATGCTTCTAATATATCGTTTTATTTGGTGAAGTAGGGATGGTCTCATCAGGGAGGGGCCACTGTATTGTTTAATCATATTACTTCCCAATGAAAACTTTTCCAATCTGTCGATAATTTACCTTGTTAGAATCTATTATTATTATTATTATTATTATTATTATTATTATTATTATTATTATTATTATTATTATTATTATTATTATTATTATTATTATTATTCCCCTGCATGGCCCAGACGTACAGATACAGCAAGCATTTATATGAAATACAAGGAACAGCGGTTGTCAAACGATGTAGCAAACTTTGCAGCACAACACCAGTTTCCTTTTAAAGTGAACGTGTCAGATGTATAAAGCTTTGTAAAGACCAATCTCACACATGTATACAGACACATTTTGCAAATTTTGGACACCATTAAAAGGTAGGAGGTTACAGCAACACATATATTAAATTGGATGGACTGCAGATAGCAACTGGTGAAAATTAATAGGTGAATGTCCTTTAAATTTGCAGGCTGTCGTTACATATTTACACATCGATTAAAAGCATCTACGTAGTTGACATTTGCTGTACGTTCCAATTAAAATGACATACTAAGAGTTCCCTGATCAAGGTTTTAAGATTTGAACTGTACTGTTGAAGTAAACCTGCCTGTTCAGCAGTACTTCACACATGAGGGGCTCTCTTTTGGTGCCCTCTGTCCAGCTTGAGTACTTGTGCCAAACAGTTTAAACAATACGCCATGTATATACTACAATAGAACAAGTGTGGTTATTTAACTTATGTTAAAACGCCTTGCAGGTGGTATTTTCATGTTCATGTCTGACATTCATATTAACGGGAAACGAGAATAATGTTTTTAGGTACAGGGGAGCATAGAAGTTGAGCATCAATGGACGCGATCATATATATTTGGTCAAAAACAGATATATGTACATATATAATTTTTCACAATCGTTTGTTTTGTACAAGCACATTTTGCAAAGTTGACACACCTGTGATCATATCTGATGGATGATACCCATAGGTACATGAACGTGATCTTTGTTGTAAAATGAAATCGACGTGATCATGTTAATTTGATCAAAATATTATTTTTACCCTACATTTACTATAAATGTATGTGTATATAACGGTGTTGAAGTTACGTCAATGTAAAGTTGGGTGTAAACACAAATTGACGTGATCATGGGAATCTGATCAAAGATATTATAACATCGATATCATTACCTTTGTCCATGTGTAGACTTGAATATAAGATAAACATTGTTTTCAATGAAACCATAAACAAGTTTACGTGATCGTGGGGACCTAATCTGAACTATCTAAGCTTGGATGTTAGCATTTTATGCAGCTGTTTCAATGGAATCTAAGACGAGCCACATGATCGTGGCAAATGGGACCAAAATAAAATGACGTCTCTACCGCTGTAAATTTGTGAAGAAATTTTGATGTTAGTTGTTGGATGTCCATTTGGGACTCTTTTTTTTCCGTGCAACATTCTTTTGTTGCTTGAATGTTGAAAATAAACGCTTTACAATAACACAGGTAGTCAGCGTTCCTGACTCGTGGTGCGTGTGTGTGTGTGTGTGTGTGTGTGTGTGTGTTCCCAAATCACTATTGCTACACAGAAAAGAGCAATTCATGCTCTTAGGTACATGTGATCATCATGAAAGTAGTTTCCAGTTGACATGTTCAAAGGTAGAAGACAAGAGTGTCAAAAATGGGATCAATGTACCATTTTTTTTAACCATGGGTACAAGAAGGATCTTGGGGATTAATTTATTATTGGGCATCCTAGATAGGATTATGTTATAAATTATCATGACCAACGTCATATTTCTCGGTACACGGTTAGCCTCCCAGTTATCATTATATTTCTTTCATTTTACACGTCTTTATCCAAGGTGTGTTTTATGTTAGTTGACCGTTGTATTTTCTCCATTCATGTATGGAACATTGTTCCCTCTGGCACGCCTTCTTTTCAGTGGGGGGCGTCGGTCAATAAGTTCAGTTAACATGGTATCATGAAACCGGGCAACGTCATCGACATCATCAAAAATGCCTGGAACGCGAACCTGCCTCAGGATCAACTACAATTGTTTTTCTTCGCTCAAAACAGGGCTTTACGATTTGTCTTGAATGACCACAATTCATCATAGGCAGCTCTTCCAAACAGAGCAGGGAAACGTGTCACTTTATTTTAATGCTCTCAATTAAAATCTACAAGATTATTACACAAAAAGGCCCTGGCATTCTTCAGACCTGTTTACTAGAAATGGAATACCGTATAACCTGAGGGATAACGAAAGGTTTGTGCGGAGTGATTACAATACCGTTACGTTCGGCAGAAACTCTACACAATATCAAAGGGCCATCCCACCGAACATGCTGAGCCCAAATATGAAAGCACAAACTATAATATTTCTCAAGGTCTTAGGTGTCGGTTCTCCAAGTTATCAGGGCAAACAGTCGTTAAAGTACTTTTAGAACATGATTTACTGTTTTAACTTTAATGTACCCGCTCGGTTGTGTCTGAAGCAGTTATCATGGTCAGTTTCAAATCCAAATGCGACGCAATACCTGGACGGTCAAACTGACAAATAATGCACCATTTTAAACATGGCCCATAGCAAGAGCCATAGATCATGGAACCACCGTCCAAATTTACATTTAACCATGCCAAAACACAATCATATTCAAATGATAAATAATAATGATGCACTGTGCTCGGGTGGCTTCATCTGTTCTAATCTCGAAACAAAGCCAGAAAACGTCCGCATTCCAAATGTCTGTGATGTCCGTGTTGTGGAAATCGCGCACAGCGGGGAGGTTTCGAGATTGTACTTTTTTTGGGGGGGGGGGGGGGGCAGTCGCACAAAAATTACAGTTGACTTGGATGTCAAAGTGAATTGCGGCTACAGCAGATATCATTTCATTATTGATGCTCTGAAATATTTGCAAAATATATACTTTTATTTTCATTTATTATACCCCCCCTCCAGATCGTCCGAATACTACTATCCTCATTTACAAAGCATTGGGTGCCGACTCCACAATTTTTAAAATGGTAGCCAGTGTGGGTTAGTCCTGATTCAATATTTTGAAGAAGTAGTATCCAAAATTTATGTGTGATTAGTGTTAAGGGGAGGTTAATTTGTCGATTGAATGTAGTGTAAACAATTAAAAGGGAATTTTCCAGTGTGAGCATTGCCTAAAAATGTAAATACAACAGCTTGAATTTACCACTTGTTGACAGTGGTGGGCCCCAGAATTGCAATATTGTAGAAGACACTGAAGTCGCCATGGGGCAATGAAAAAATGGCACCAGTGGGCCCCAGAATTGGGATATTGTATCAGACACTGAAGTCACAATGAACTTGATCTTTCCTCTTTCACCTGAAGACAGGTAGTCATGACATAAATCTCATTGTCTACCTCTTTTACCTTGCATTCCTGATTACAATATCTACATATTCTATCATTACACGGTTTTACTGGTCTTGCATATCTCCTCTTTTCCATTTCCAATTTGTGCGCACTTATTCTTAGTTTTGTCAATGCTATTCTAAGGTTTTTAATTCTCATATCATCTAAATAGTTCTTATAAAATGCCTCTGTATTTTCCGGTATGTACACAATTTTCCTTGTTCTTGCCAGTACGACCCAATCTGATACTCCCAAAATAATATGTACTCTTCCTTCAGATTATTTTTTATCTTTGTATCATATTGCTCATGAACCGATCCGAGATTCAACCTTTTGTTACAGGTTACAATAAAGCCCATCCACTATTCATTGTTATCACTATTTAATTGAATTGAAACTTCCTAAGCACTACTCAATAGCTTATTCTCTGTTTTCTCCTGATCCTTATAATATTTAATCATTGGTTGCACCATGTGTATTCTTAGCGGGTATCTCCTGAGTTCACCCATAACTGCTGCATTGGCCGCCTTCCTGTTCACTCAAAGAAGGAATTTATAGAAACTGATGTTCAATTTTTCAACCAGATATTTTTTACACTTTCTCTCCATCCACTCCTGAATTTCCATCTGTTTTCCGTTATTTTTGTGTACCCCTGAATTTCAAACCCAAACAGGCAGATAGGTTTGATTAATTGATCGAAAAGTTTAATGCCCAATCTTGGATTTCAGTTTACCTGTTTTATGCACCTTCAATTTAAAGAGGGCTCTTGATGCTCGTGTGTAAATATTTTCTCCAGCGGTATTGTATGATTAAACTAAGTTTTATAAGGAAGCAAACATAGAAGCGTTTTAAAAATCAAATTGTGTTAGTTGATAGGAGATCGCTTGAAAAACATTGGAAGTAACTATTTTCTTTCAAGGCAATTGAAGCACAATTAAACAGCATATTGTATACTCGTTCCTGCATTGTGGAACTTGGAATTGGTGGGATAAAGGATTAAATGTTTGGCAATTTTGCGTCCCTGACTGCAAACATTGATCAAATAATAATAATAATAATAATAATAATAATAATGATGATGATGATGATGATGATGATGATGATGATGATGATGATGATGATGATGATGATGATGATGATGATGATGATGATGATGATGATGATAATAATAGTAATAATTTTTAACAAGGTTGGCACGGTTATGCACTGAGCCCGGTGTCTATATGTGATCTTAATAAAATGCAATAAAACATACCGGAGACATCCGACAAGCGCTTACTCATTCAAATCATATGCAGCATTCCGATGGGCCTTTCATTAAGTCTAACAATGCCAAGAGAAGCAAGCAAAAGAGACACTCTCTTTTTTATTTTATTCCATCAACCAAATTAGCTCACCCTGAAACTCCCGGACAATTTCTTTCGCCATGTAGAAACCAGATAGCGAACTGGCGAATTGACTTTAAAAATTCTTTTTAAGATTATAGATAATAATTGTATTCAGCAAAAGGAGAGCAATAATATATAATTTTACCAACTTTTAAGCAACAGTTAAGGTTCTTCTAGTTGTAATAGGAGATTGCCCACATGAGATGTATTGGACATTTAAAGAAGATGGGTAAGTTTTTTACTTTATATTGTTCACTGTGCAGGTGCAGTTGAACCTGTCTTAAGGGACCCCCACCGGACCTGTGAAAAATGGTCCTTTCTGACAGGTGGTCACTTAAGGCCGGTAAAATCAAAGTAAAATATGTTAATGGGGATGTTGAGACTGGTCCTTTAGCATGGGTGGTCCCTTAGCAGAGGTGGGCCCATAGACAGTTGCTATTGTACTTCAAACTACCTCCAAATAGCCACAAATAACTGGCTGCCATACACATATATGAGATGCACGAATAAATCAAACCTAGTTTACTATATATTTTTTAAAAGCTTGAAGTGCTTGGCATAACTTCTTGCATACGTGCAACCGTCAACAGTAGGAAACAATCGGATTTTTTTTATAAGATTTGAAATTACCGCCCATGTCCAGCGTTCATCACATTCTGTCATTTCTTAATCTTTATTTGCAAGCAATTGTTATCGAAAAGTGACATACAGAAATTTTGAAAACACCATATGAAAGGTCTCCGACAAAACGTATATAAACTCTGAAAATTTCGATATGCAAATTTTTCTATCCTTCCCGTAGGAGAGTTGGAGAGACCAAACTAAAATGGAACATGCGGTATATAAGCACTCTGACCACCAGATAGCTCTTGGATTCTTACATATATTGGCGTTCAGGAGGAGCATGGTTAGTAGAATGGTCTTTATGCCCTCCATAAAGTAACGTTCTCAAAGGGATTACAGCCCCATAAGTTAAGTTAAGTTAAGTTAAAATAAAATAAAATAAAATAAAATAAAATAAAATGAAATGAAATGAAATAAAATAAAACAAAATAATTAAAATAAAATAAAATAAAATAAAATAAAATAAAAATAGATATGATATGAATTGTGAAAGGTGTTGGGACATGTGTTGGGCAGGTAGAGTTTAATCAGGTTTAAGAACGGTATTTTCCCTTGACAAAACAAGGTTTAAACAGTCAAGCTTTTGTGAGCATTGCCGTCCCCAGCATTTCACCTGTTCACTTGGGGTTTGGTCAGATATACTTTTCAAATTGACTTTCATTTGCGATAAATATGCTTTCATTTTATCCAGTCAATAATTATCACAGGTCCGATCAATTCATGTATAATAAATGTATTTTCTTAACCATTCTTCTATATTGCTTACAATGAATTTTCGTAAGAGTGCAACTTGTCCATACTCATCTGATACATTACTATGGACCTTTCCTTTTGTCACCAAAACAAGTATATGCTTGCGTATGAGTATTACATAACTTTCTGTTTTTAATGAACGGACCTGGATCCCAACATGTCTCAACAGAGCTGCACATGTTGACATGATAATCCGCATACACAAAGGAATGGGACTGTCACATCTGCATACATGAGAAGGATTAAAGCTTTACTCAAGCTCTTGTGAGCGACCGTCCAGGTATTATACTCTGGGCCATTTTACTGCAGTAGGTCAAGCTGACTTTTATTCACAACATGTATGCTTCCAAATTTTAGACCCCAGTTATTTGTATCTATGTGTATTATAAGGCGATCCAGTCTAAATAAATATGTTTATAAAGATTTAGAGTGATCTGAAGAATATCAGTTGAGGTTCTACTGGACCATTCTAGGGGGCCAGTCAGACCAAAACCCTTTTTGTACTGTCGTTGATTCTTTAAAATATATTGCGGATTTACACTAAGTTCCAGTAAACAAACGGCAAACGTAGCTTCGAGATCCATCCTACTGGGAGGCACCACTGGGTCTCTTTGGAATTAGTAAAGTGTTATTAGTTCAATGACTTATAATGATACACAGGCCTTTTTTATGGAACTTCTGTGCCTAGTAAGAAGTTAGCCCTGGAGCCTCTGATAAAACCATTGAATTGACTCAACCCACTTGTTTATCATATGTGATTTTACTTATGGTGTTTCACTGACAGCCTGCTCATACAAGACAATGTAATGCTTTATCTCCATTCGATTTTCCTCATAAATGGATTTGCCAAGGTAAATCAACATGTTCATATCGTAGTACCCAGTGTGATATTGTAAAGGGTACCAAAATATAGTATGTAGACTGTATTTTGAGGATCTAATTATGACTCCTCCTTTGATATAAAAATCACCAACAACTAATGTTTGCATATTTTAGAACATTTTCCCACCATGGTGTTGGTTTTCTCCATTGTAAATGAATGAAAACAGTGTGGCTGCAGTCATGTGATGCCTGCAAGTACAATGCGGCTACCAACAACAAAATCCTCCATCAGATTCCGAAGCAGATGCCTACCGGGAGTTCCAAGATGTATTAATGAACAGACTGCTGTCGTTACCTATTCAATGGCAAAACACTTTGCTTCACACGCGCTTATCAATGTGAGATGATAATTATATTATCAAAGACTTTTCTTCATGTTTCTTTGCCCTTAATTGCATGGAATATGACATTACCAGAAGGAACATAAAATATATACTTATGTCTCTCCTGTACCCAGCCACTGTAGTACCTCTATGTACAAATAGACGCATAGCAACATGCACTGAATATATTCCTGGCCAAGAGTGTCAAATAATTATAGGTCCAATTTACAAATTTAATTGCATGGCAGCATATATAGCACTACTAGTGATGATTTAGAATATTTTAAAAGATATATATTTATGGTCTTATATTTTGTGCAAAGGTAAAAAGATAAGATGCGATTATTTATCCTGTTCAATCATCATTGAGTGCCGAGGTAGCAATTATCAATATGGCAGCCAACTTCATATATGCCATAATACTGGTTGGGAACTTTGGAGAAGTAGTGTGATTAGCATTCAGTGAAGGTTCATTTACGGGATCAATGTAGTATTCAATATATATACGTGTTTTTCTAGTGCGACAATAACCTAATAACATGAAGACGCTGTCTTGAAGTACTTCCTGTGAAGACACTGTCTTGAAGGCAATCCTATATCCCAGGGCATGGATATTGTAACTCAGGGTCGTCCTCAAGGCATGAGGTAATTAGCTCTAATGGTTGAGAAGCAAAAGACCCCCAGCAGAGGTAGATAGATCTCTCAGCCAAGATGACGGCCTTGAATATGTTACAGACCGGAAAACTACACCAAGTATTTTCTAATTTAGAATAATGATTCAACGTTCAAACTTTTCACGGAAATATCTGAGATACAGTAATTAGCATATGGATATTTCAGAAAAGGTTCAGAACAAAGGTTTTCATTGGCACACTTGGGGCTCAATAAGGCCAAAGCCTGCAGAGGAAAGCTGTCGCCCTGAATCATTTTTCTACTCAGTCTCCAATTGAACACTGAAAGGGTTGTGGTACAGATGGTTGCACAGCGAGTTTCTCTCGTGATCAGTTCAATAGTTTCACCTTTGAGACACCATTTGCCTTTTAAGACCACTTTAATCAGTTCAATTGTTCCACCTTCAGAGACCATCTGCCTTTTAACACCACATTGATTATTCAATAGTTCCACCTTTGAGACACCATTTGCTTTTTAAGACCACGTCGATCAGATCCATGATACTATCTTTTCCAAGCTATTTGACCTCTATCTATGGAGACCACCTGTTTTATGCGGCCACTTTTAGACCCATCCTGTGGGATACCCAACGAAGTACCACTGTGCTTATTTTTCTGTCGCATCCCTTTGACCAACTGGAGTGCTTTACTTAATTTTGTGGTCACATCAGCAGATTGAAAGCAGGTGTATTTATTTTCTTTTTACAATTACACATGTGTTTTTTTTTATCTAAACTGATCCATTTCGTGGCATATTTGGGAACAGGCATATCTGATGAGAGTTAGATATTCAGCTACATCCTAACATTCATTATAAGGTATACGCAGTGGTGTCATGTGATCTTCTTTTATTTTAAGGTATTGCTGAGAGTGTGTTCTGATTTAGGCTATTGTTATGGCAAATAGTTTGCCAAAACCAGTCTTAGGTAACAAAATATTGAAGTCTCGAACTTAACTTTTTTAAAGCTAAGGTAAACTCAGTCTTTGGTGACAGGTCATTGGGACTCTTTTGCTGGCGTTTCCGGCATCGTTTCATCAGTTGTGTAACATGATAGCCATACATAATCGGCTATCAGGTAGGTTTAACTCCTTTGACTTCCCAATAAAGACAATGGTCATTTCTTGGCTGAATATAATTGTATTTCAAAGAAAAATACAGTGGAATCTCCTGATTAAGACCATATAGTAGGATAAAATGTGGTCTTAATAGGGGAATGCTCCTACCAGGTGATCAAATTAATGAAAATAAAAAAAAACAGGGACTGTAAATTGTAGTCTTAATAGACAGAATGATCTCTTTATGGAGATGGTCTTCACTGCAATTTTTACTATTTTTGCGGCATTGGGTTGCTATGATGAAAAGAACACATTAGGACGCGTCATGATCATTAATCACACGGAAAAGTGTGACTTAATCGGCCAAAGACCACAGTTATTCTTCTATTTTTCACATTAGCATTTTTAGTATAATAAAATCAGCATTTTGGTCTTTTTAAAATTTCGTGAACGGCATTTAACATACCAGAATGTCAGAAAAATACGGATGGATTTTTGTTATACAATTCCGAGTTCATTAATTGATGATAACTGAATACGAAACAATACCTGGATGTCAACTTTATACAGGTGTATGAACTGTGCTCTGGCCGGGGTCCCATCATTGTCCTTCCCCACCATAAAGTTCCCACCTGGCCTGGCCAACAGTGCACGTATATGACCACCAATAAAGCAACTCTGTGATGCAGCAAACCTGTCAGCATCCTATACCAGTCATTATAGCAATATTTTCCTGATTTAATCTGAATATGGCAGACAATGGAACAGTTTCAGTTACTACCCATTAAAGTGCACATGTTTAGGCCAGTAAATTAAGTTTTTTGGTATTACAATTATGGAATTTCAATGCGCCTACTGTTTGGACATAGCAGAGTAGTTGGGGTGATCCAGCTTCAACATACCAATAGCGCTATGCCTCTTTCTGCAACATATTACATAAATTGTGGTTTATTGAAATGTAGTCTGATGTACGTACACATATTAGAAAGAAAATGACAAAAGCTTGTACACTTACTGCAATATGATAAATACATATTTGTATTTACAAGAGCTCCGATTTTAAATTTGAGAAGCATGCAATTATCAGGCTTAAGTGTTTTCAGGCATGTCTTCATTGGAAGCTAACTTTTTAAACCTTGTTTCGCTTTCTGAAACACATGTAATTATATGCGGTTGTATGTGTAAGTTCAACTTTGCTGCCATATACAAGTGACATACATTATTTTGGTAAAAGTTATAAAATGTGCAGTTCATAAGTGCTAGCATCCATATTTATCGATATAAATTGCTTGAGGTATGTGACAAGAATATGCTGAAGAACTCCAAAGCTCACCTAAGTCAGCGTGATTGATTTTAAATGATTTACCCCAGTCAAATGACATACATACATGCAAGTCATTGTCTACCAAAAAAAAAAAAAAAAAAAAGAAAAAAAAAAAGAAAAAAAAAAGCGGGGGAGGGGAGGAGGAAGAAACAAAAACCGGAACTAAAAACAAAGAAATTTACAATTTACCTACGATTTGTATACCTCCATTGACAGAAGACACAATTTTTTGGATATTCCGAAAATCACTTTGTCCTCAGGCACATATTTGTTACAGCAACTTTTCCATGATTTTGTACAAACAACTCTGTATCTGAGTGGGAGCCAAAGGCCTACAATGATAATGCTACAAACTTAAAAGTTTGGAAGAGAGGGGTACTAAGCTTCATATTAATGGGATTAGAAAAATTTATTCATATCATATTAGCATTGTTAATTTTTCACATATATGTGATTACCTGTGAGCCCCCATGCATCTATAAAACTAAGGAATATGGAAGCTATCTAAATACCAAGCATTCCCCAAGTGGAGCATGACCTGTACACGTGCCAAATGAATGTCTTGCAGTGGATCTTATTATTATGTATGTGGGGAGGTTTTTGGAATATAGAGGCCATTAAAATGGATATTCACAGCCAATCTGTGGGTGTAAAACTTTTTTCCTTCTTTCATAAGCTGGCCCGAGATACACAAAACCATAGCCCAAACCAGATGCTTTGTGATCTACAGTCCCATGGCCATATCTTGCATGCCCCATTGTTAGGATCACTCAAAATTTTCCAGACAGCTGTCAAAAAGTGCTGACTTCCCATTTTAAAGTGTTTGATGGACGATAGTCGAGTTTGGCAAACAAACCTGAAGTAGATTTCCAGTAAACATGTGATCCACAGCGCAGATTTTTGTGGCATTTTGTTGAGCCAGCTACGAATTATTTGCACCAGTTGCCCAATTAGGAAATATCATTAAGTAAGCATTTCATATACACTCGTTAAAATAATTCTGTTAATCTTCAATAGGGAAGTCTGTCATTGTCCTTAAATGTTTGTGGTATCTGAAAAAAAATCATCCCGTATTTCCAGCTATCAAGAATTTTTCCAACATGCATAGTCAATATTTTAGCATTTATTTTAAAATGCATCACTGTGAATGCTTAAAAGTATCTACATGGACATTAAAATGTGTCAACACATACTAAAAGGTGTCAACATGGACAGTGGGAGGTATTAACATGTATACTGAAGTGTCAACATTCATAATAGAAGATATCAATATTCATATAATGTCAACATGCATACTGATAAATATCAACATTCAAATAAAAAGTGTTAACATGTATACTGAGAAGTATGAACCCCCATATAAAAAGTAATATGCATATTGAAAGTTGTCAACGTTAATATTAATAAAGTGTTATTATTATTATTATTATTATTATTATTATTATTATTATTATTATTATTATTATTATTATTATTATTATTATTATTATTATTATTATTATTAAAGGAAGTCAGCAAGCATAACTAAAAGGTGTCAATATGCATCTGGCGTTAACAATACAGTACAACCTGTCCTTGTGGACACCTGTCTACTGTGGACACCTGCTTAATGCGGACAGTTTTGGCCAGAACCGAATATTTTAAAGTCATTTTCATATTGGTGATACCTGTCTACAGTGAACACCTGTCTATTGTGTATTGCGGACACTTTTTGGGGTACCAAATGCAAAAACAACCTGTCTATTGCGGACACAATATATCAATGCCTTTTTTGCAACTTGTTATGTTCCAAGCTGTAATGCCTGAACAATGCCGTGCATGTTAAGTTGGAATCAGACTAATTAATCCATTGTTCAGTGGCCTGTAACACATAACAAGCTCACTCAGCCAAGCAGTCAGGCTGCAATGCCTCAACGAGCATGCCAGGTGTCTCTGAGCACTGGTGCTCCTGTTGAGTGAGGTTGCTCACACTTTCTCTGTCTATCAAACAATTAAGCTCCATAGATTAATGAATCATTAAGCCTAAAACAAAGGACCTACTGAGACACATGTGAAGTTATTCACAGTTTGTAACAATGGCACATACAGTTATACTGTACTCAGACGATAGGATAACCCCGTGGTATGTTTGTTGTTTGTTTCTTTCCTGTTAGTAAAAGAAATTACGCAAACTTTCTTGAGCCTGGTAAGCCCATACATACACAATTTTTTCCCTTAAAAGATAAAAACTGTAAAATCCCAAGTTAAGATGCGTTTGAGGAAAGTGTCAGGGGCATAATGTACAAAAACTGAGAGCAAAAGTACTCTGAGATCCCACAAGTTCAGCCCCTGCCTATTGGGGGCACCTGTCTTTTGCGGACACTTTTGCCAGAACCACAGTGTCCGCAATAGACAGGTTTTACTGTAGTAGCAGCATGCATACTAAAACGGAAGAGGAGGAGGAGGAGGAGGAGGAGGAGGAGGAGGAGGAGGAGGAGGAGGAAGAAGAAGAAGAAGAAGAAGAAGAAGAAGAAGAAGAAGAAGAAGAAGAAGAAGAAGAAGAAGAAGAAGAAGAAGAAGAAGAAGAAGTGAGGTAGCCGAAATTAATCCCAACAATAATAAGGTAACAGAAATCATGAGCAATATCAAACAGGTATTAGATGGGAAACTCTTAAAGCAACATCAATTAATTGGATAGTGACCATTGATTCTTAAGATTTAAAAAAAAGCACCCCCCTACGAAATCCTGAGAATTTCGAACAAGGCTATATCAAATCAAGGGTAAGAAAGGCAGGCTAATGCCCATCACAGAATAAACCTGCCAGTATACTCATAAGTTACAAGCAACGGACAGAGACTCAGGATCTCTGACAAAAGAAGCAAGTCCTACAGACAAGATGAGGTCTTCAGAGATGCCAAGAAATTCTACAGAGACAAATGAGAATAAAAAAAGGATCAAAGTCAATAGTCCACCTTCCATTGAAGACTTTGAAGAGTTCTGGAGCAAGATAGAGAAAGAAAAGACTAACAACAAAAGAGCACCCATGATTCTGGAAGAAGAGTCAGTTGCTGAGGAAATGGAAAGCCAGGAACACTTCGATATCAGGTATCCCAAATAAATCCCAACAGTAACAGGGTAACAGGAATGACCGGCAGTATCAGACAATAAATTATTATTAATTGATGAATAAAAATTATTAATGAACAAAAAACCAAAACAAACCGCCTATACATCAACACCACTGTTGCCGACAACAAGATCATTTGCTGGAATTCACATGGATTAAATGGAATTGCCATCTTCTGGATCAAGAATATGCATGGTACCCATAAAAGTCTTGCACATGTGCACAACAACGTCATGAAAAGTCCAGATAGCTGTCCTGAATAGCTTACTCAAGGTATTACTTATCTGCTCTCCGAGACAGAAGAGAAACACACAATAATAAAAAAACAAAAAAAACAAAAAAAAAAAAACAAAACAAAACATACCTATCATTTACCTGCCAACAATAAACAAGATCCTCACCTCCCTCATAAAGAAGACGACCTACACTTGAAGTATATAAATATACTGACAGCAGAAGGAAAAGGATGCATGCGAGAAAGCTATGGCTGCAAAGACTATGTTGCTCATAAACAAAGCTATACTAGAAGAGGTCAGATCCAAGGCAAAAACCCTGAAACAGCATGGATAGACAACGGGAAGTCATTTGAATATATATATAATATGGTAGCATGAGGCAAAACCCTCACCCATCACAACTAATTTACCACGTACTGCTTTCTTGATGATTTACATAATATCACAGACTCCTAGCAGTTTAAACGGTAATTTCGCAGAAACGCGGGCTCTACATTAGAAAGCAAGATCAGACGTGCGTAGTAAGTTGGCCACTGTTTTGTAAGAACGCATTTTAGGTTCGGAAATTTTTCAACTCCAAAGTGTAGTATTTCTTATAAGTGTGTAGTTAAGCATTATAGAACTTCATAAAAGCCTGAAATATCAGCATCGGTCCCAGGTACAAACTGGACAGTATTTGTAATGTTGAAAGTTACAAAAGGTATCATGCTGGGTTTAAAAAGGCTCCAAAATTTACAGGGCAAAAGACCCCAGGGGCTTTTTGCCCGGTGTGAACACAAACCGTAGGACCTACATGTAACAGGTATTTAATTTGGAGACAGTTGTTTTTAAGGGTGGGTTTAAATTAAGGTTTTTAGATTTACAGTTGTAGTCTTAGAAATTTGAAAGTGTTGCAAACAGACAGAATGAAAATAAAAAGTTAACAGTTTCTAGCTTTCAAGAGTGAATTTATTGTAATGGTGGGGGGGGGGGGGGGGACCTACTGGATAATTTTTTGGCCAGTTCTATTTCCAGGAAATGATAGGCTTCTAAAGGCCTGTATTAGATCATGTCAGGATTTTTATTCAGCCGGACTGATTTGAATTAGGCCTATAGGCTATTCTCTGTTTTTAAGAACCCAACCATGATCACTGATTTTTTTCTTATATATATATATATATATATATATGTATATATATATATATGTATATATATATATATGTATATATATGTATGTATATATATGTATATATACATATGTTTATATGTATTATATATATACATACATATATACATATATATACAAATATATATCCTTGCAGTTATAGGTTATATGTGTGCGTATGTACATGATGTAAATGTGTGTGTTGTGCCTAATTCGTGTGCAAAAATATTGAACAGGATCGCAGGATGTTTCCCAGGTTCAATTGCAATGCTCATTTCGTTATTCGAGTGCAATTACCAAAAAGCGAATAGTTGCTGAGGGGAGAACGCCCCAAGGGGCGTTTTCCTTTTGGCAAGAGGGCCTTTTTGCCTCAATCACAGGGCAAACGCCCGTTTTTGCTTAAAAATGTTGAACACGAGAGCAATAATGCTTCGTTTTTGACCAAGCTTTTTTACCTTAGGGGGAAAGCTTGCTAGTCAGGTAGCCAAAGCTGGTTTTTTGGTCTAACCCTGCACTAACTGATAAAGTTTTTTCCCACTTGATTATATATCTTTAGGAACTCTACAATGATTATCCGGCGGATATCAAGCAGATATCTTTGATCAATCTGAGAAATTCAAGATGGCTTCCAAGATGGCGGCCAGTGTCCCAATAACTTTTTAACTAATGTGCCTAGAATTGCAAGCAATACCATTTTGTCAGCTAAATTTTTCATAGGAAATCAATTGTGATGCCCCCAGAAATGAAATGTGGGATGGTTTACTGTTTTCAGCTAGTGTGACCATCGGTGCATGTGTGTGAGTGTGTCTGTCCACCCATCTGTCCATCCCACATCTCGTGAACAAGCTATATCATTAACCACTGCTTATAGATATCTCCGCTAAGTGTTATTTTTTTAACTTTAGATTTGTTGAGGTGAGTATATCTTTTTGACCTTGACCTAGTTTCCAAGGTCACAGGGTATAATGTTTTTGTCAGACTTCTGTGTCTGATAAGATGGCCATATTTTACCACATTTCTAGCTTTCCTCTACCCGCAACTACTGAGCTTCTACAGTGTAATTCACTAATATTATGTGTTCGAGGTATGGAGACATCTACAGGGGTGATGATGTTGTGAACAGCAAAATAGCATAGTGTAGAACAGTAGTTGACTAGTATTAGTGCTTCACTGGTGGTGTACACGCAGTACAAATAAAAAAATGGATGAAAAATGTTTGTTTAAATTTTGCTACCATTGCTCTGACAATGATAGGATTCGGGTGAGCCAGAGTGAAGGAGACAGATTGCAAAATATTATAGAAGCCAGTAAAAGGTGATAACTTACAAGTAGAACTTCAAGAACTACTGAAACAAATTCCCACATGCCTAGTAAAATATCATAAAATTTCACTTCAAATCTTTACACACGTCCACCGTTTTTTGGTTTTGATACATGAAGACAGCATGAATCAAAACTCTCTTTTGTTGGGTATTCCACTAATACCAAGCGGGGCAGAGGTTACTAGTACATAGCCCACCAGTGGGAGAAGTCATTCAACACTCCTCCATAACAACAGTAAATGACATGTACCCTTTTTTTAAACCACCTGTACCCGACCATATGGCCGGGTAATACAAAAGATATATTATTCAGGTATATACCCCTTATTTCATGTTACTGACAACAGTAAAGTATATATGAAGTGTTGGTCCACGCAAGTGGATTCAGTTCAGTTCAAAGACAAATAATTTATATTCATTACATACCTTTAAAAACACACATGAAGATGCAAACCCATAGGCTACAGATACGTGTTAAGCATAACAGAAAACATTACATATTGGCATTGCGTTCGTGACCTGTTATGTCATCATAATTTTGGCGTCTACTCATACAGATGCCAGCAAACCTGACCAACGATATATGTAAATCTTTAACTAGTACTTGAAATAACAAAATGACCACTGCATCCTTCAGAGGGCACAAATGATTTCAAGTAATTAACGTGGCCGCCAACAGGAACAAATAAAGAATAATATGTGGATATGATTAATACTCACTGGCTTGACTTTGCATATATATATATATGTATTTATAGCACAAGAACTCCCTATTAACCTTAGGATTATATGTTCTTTGTGCTCCATCTATCAATAACCGAGATGTGCTACCTCGTCAGGCCAAGAAGGTAAAAATGTAAACAAAGCATTCATCTCTACATTACTTACACAAGTAGTCACCAGTATGTAAAATACCAACATGATCCGTCCCATCTGGGTTTAATGGGGGCCAAATGAGTCCCAACAAGCTTGCATAACTGTAAGTAACACTGATACTCAACTACTATCTACAAATGTATATATGATAAGCAACAATGTGTCCAAGTATAAATTAAAAGTTTTACTTACATGCAAATGTTCTTTGTATCATAAAATCACAATTTGGTCCTTTTAGAGAAGTCCCGAGAGCAAACATATAAGAAGTGTTTGCGCCCTTGCAACTCGCAACCTTACAACTGTTTCTGACTTTTAAAACTTTTCCCCCATGAGACTCCATGGGTATATATAATAAGATACCTCTCCAAACCCTTCAGACAGGTGCAGGGAGCGCACTTTACACCACTGTCTGGGACTCTGCAATAGACTGCAGTAGTTGAACTGCATTGTTCAAGACTTAAGACCAATTCAATGCTGCGCAGACGAAGAATGGGGTGTACTATGTTAACAGCTATACAGTTACTCATTAATTGACCATATCAGTTATATGTTGTTGACACTTTAATGTTTTCACCATGAATAATCACTAATAAATGAAATTTCTGTTATTCAACGTTTTTAGGAAGGTCCAAGGAGAACACCATCAGTATGCGCCAGCTAGACGACATATGCGCATCTGCTGTCACTTACTAAGGGGAACCCCCCAAAATCCATGTGGTGACTTCCGCAAGTGAGGCATGGCTAGGTCCTAAGGTTGTTTCCATGAAACCCTTTCTAAGAGAAGAGCTTATTCAAGACAAGAAAGGAGAGAAGTGGGTTGCGTAGCAGAGGTTCCTATATGTTGATATCCACCTGATATCCATTATGGAGGTCACAGAAATGTAGAATACAATAAGAAAAAAACTCTATCAGTCGGTGCAGGGTATAGCTATCTGGCTGCCTGACTAATAATGTCTAGACCCACATTGCCCTCGCAGAGATGGGTAAAAGACGGGTAAACGTTAGTATGATAATGTGGCATAGCTCGTTGTGGTCAGGAAGGAGATGGAGGTTCATTCAATGCAGCTGGTTTCTTTTGCAACTGTGGGGGTACTAGGCAAGTGATAAGGTAATCCCATTTCTTCAAAATAATTATGCCAAAAACTACTGCTATTATAAGTAAAAACTGCAACATGAATAGTATTCCAAAAGTATTCTACTACCATTGTGAGTCCAGTTAAACATAGGGGATGGAGTGGGCAATGGCTATTGACCTTAAATCTGACCTTGGGTATTATTTATGACCTCATATGACTCAAATATCCCTAGAAATGGATTTACCATAACAAATTAAGTTGAAAAACTTGCTATTCTAGGCCAATTGGTTGGGAATTTACATTTTTTTTTATGTCTCAGCAGCCATATTTGATTTCTCAAAATGCTCAAGGATATCCTGTTGATATCCGCCTGATATCCATTATGAAAGTCACAGAGATGTAGAATACAATAAGAAAAAAACTTAATCAGTCGGTGCAGGGTCTAGCTATCTGGATATACACAGTATACTAAGCTCATTGCATATCCAAGAACTGATACCCACAAGTATCTTTTCCTGGAAATAGAAACGCTTAGATGGGTCGTTCTGTCCCAGGTTACCCTATATAAAGAGGTTTATTAACCGCCGTGAAGACCTTTAGTGGTGACATCAGAATGAAATTTGCTGTCAAAACTCAAATCCAATATTAAAAAAACTGTTTCAATTCCGTCCAAATACAATAAATTGCAATCATTTTTTACCCCAAATCCTGTCATATTCATACTGAAATTCAAGAATCAAATTTGACTACCTTACTAGATAAGACTTCCGTACATAGATATGTAAAGGACCAGTTCGTATCAAAACACCATCATAACAATAATAGTAGATTCCAGAACATCACTCCGTGAAAAGAGAAGCAGACAAAAGTTTTCAATGATATTGAGGAGACCAGACCAGAAACCATTTTAATCCAACCAGATTGGTGTTCATGTACCCACATCCGTAAAACAGGCAAACTTCGTAACCAAAATATTGCATAGCAAATAATCCACCGATTAAAATTAAACAGAATGTTTTCTACCTCACCTAGAACAAGTTACCTACATTAACTTGGTTCCAGCTGAAACCAGTTTTGTGGGATCCTAGTCCTTGCTCTTCGGAAAACGCTGTTTCAAGCTGATCTACATGTTTAAGAAATATATTTCACTAGCTTTACATTGGGTAATTAGGCGTAAATACATTACGCATTTACACCCGAAAGACAAGAAGGCTTAAGCCTAACACATTATGCAGTATCAAAATGTACGCCCTGACTAGGCCTACATGCATTGCGTAAGCTACCTTTTAAGTAAAATGGCCTAAAACAGATTACAGTGCTTGGCTAACAAATGACCTTAAGTGCGCTGAGACACCATATATGAGTACCAGGTATGTTGAAATAACGATTGGTGACAGACAACAAACCCCCGGATCAATCGTTTTTCGCGGAGATTAGGATGCGAAGCGCGACAAGTATTATTCACAGGCGCTCGTAACGTTCAATCAGTCGAGCGTTTGTGCCAATGTTGGGGGTGGGGGGGTGGGGAGGGGGGTTGGTGGTGTGGGCTTGTAGAGAGGGTGAACCTGGATCATTTGTACGTGCAATGGCCCACATGGGGCCTCATCTGCAATGAAGTATTGTGTATTCATCTGTGCAGCTCCCGTGTGACGACGCAGTGGTTCTAGGGCCACCTTGCCCCGGAGGCAGAGAGGATGAACCTGGAACATCTGTGTGTGCAATAGCCCACATAATGCCTTATCTGCAATAAAGTATTGTGTATTCATATGTGCAGTCAATCATTGGTGCTTATAAGACGGGGGGGGGGGGGGGGGACGGGCCTAGGGCCACCACGTCGTCAGACGGAGCTACCAGACAGAAAAGTGTGAAACGAAGCGCACCTCTGGATCACCACCCCACTTCACGTTTGACATGATTTTTCCGTTTGAGTATATACAAACCACCTGCAACTCACCAGTTTAATCCAAAACTATTTTTCACAGGTATATCACAAAGATAATCCCTGAAAATCCACATATATCTACGGTCACACGCCTGTAATTTCGCACATGTCCCCCAAAAACCATTTCGGGCAAAAAGTCCAACATTTGAGCGCCAAATTCAAACGGGTATCCCATCCTGAATCAAGTTCTTTCTGTAGTATTAGCCGCATGACAACTGTTCTCAATTGTCAATTAGACCGTATGCTTTGATCTACTCGCGTTTTTGTCCTGTGTTCATTTCCACAAATCGTGAAATGTGACCAAAATTCATTCCGCCAGTGCTTCTAGTATCCACAGGGGCAGGTAGCAGAAAAAAATTTCAACTCTCTGGTGAACGGATGTAGACACTGTCACGGACTCGAATTTATCCTCAACGCGGATTGGTCAGCGGCATTTAAATATGGCGACAACCACATGGAAGTGAAAATTGCATAGTATTCTGTGGATATCACTCACAATGGAGCAGTTTACAGTAAGTATCAGCAAAAGCAATACCCGTGAAAATAAATTATAGCACTTGTCTGGTATTCCCTTTTCAGTAAGTCCTAAAATACGATTGTTATGGTTGAGTGTGTGATCTTTCCAACATAATCCCCTAATTTCGCCCAAACAGAGTACCATATGAAAGTGAAAATTGGATATCACACTTATTTCACTCACAATGCGGCAGTTCACAGTAAGTATCAGCAAAAGAAATATCCATGAAAGCAAATTATAGTGTTTTTATGGCATTCCCGTTTCACTAAGTCCTAAAATACGATTGTTATGGTTGAGTCTGGGATCTTTCCAAACAGGTACCCCTTATAGCTAATTTCGCCCAAACATGCTAATCAAATAAATAAGCAAAAGGCACAGCCTGTATAAAAGTGTCATGCTGTATTCCTTCTAATACTCAGAGATGATAACTAATAGTCCCTCATGATTGAAAATGTACCATTCAATTATGTACTGTGCTTTACGATTTATGAAGTGTGAATTTTATCTTTGCTTAGTTGCATGTCATTTTCATTAATTTTCAAATTGAAATTAACTTTAGTCTTAAAGCTTAAGCTTTTAGCCTATTTGTCCTGGCTTAAATTTTAATTGTCCCAAACGGGAATGTCCTTTGTGGTGTGTCCTTAATCAAAATGTAGCCCTTTCTACTTCCATTTTGTTAATTTGTGTGTCTTTGACCACATTGACCATTTCCCCTGAAGCGACATTCTGCATGTTCTCATACATGCAAAGATTTCTGCAAACTTCACCCACAATTTTTGTTCCAAAATAGCTTGGCCTTTGAACCCACCTAAATTCTGTATCATGTACAATATGTATTATATAAATGATACAAAATGGACCGATCTTTTAAAATCCGTAATGTGACCTTGCCTGGAATTTTACCCTCCTTTCTTATTAAAACATGATTCCATGATAATGTACATGGTGCTGTGTTCAAAGTATTAGTCCATGAATCATTGTTTTCCTAGGAGTAGGACTTTTCATTTAATATATCTCAAGATAACAACAAACCAAAAAGATTAACTTTCTTCCAGTCACTCAGGTAAATTGATTATGTCATGAATGTATTGCAATTTTTATTTTATGGTAATGATATCTATCCATAGCAACCTGACAGAAATGAATTATCTAAAATTATTTTTACCCACCTGTCTATCAAATCTTTCCTGACTTCTATTTTTAATTCTATTACCACTAATTATGTGACCTTAATACACTGTAAATGCACAAATAATTAAGATCAGATTTACTCAGGTGTAATAATAATTGACCTTAATATGTCCTATTATAATATCTTGTAGATTTATCTTAATATTTGTAATACCCAATAAACTAAATATGTTTTTTAATTTTGCTTCTAGTACTTTCATTTTAATACTTTTTCTAAAAAATGCCGTAATCGTTGTCCTCTTTACAGAAATAACACATGGGACTATCAACTAGTTCCACTTGAAAAGAAGACTTAGTGAATTACATGTACCAGATTATCCCTTTAAAGGGTCCCCACCATATTAAACACCCCCCTTCCCATTTTTCGGGCAAAAAGGTTTACAATATTCGAACACTGTATATATTTTATGATGATTGACCTATTGATACAGCTAAAATGTTCCAAATTTATGACCATGTCTACAATTGGAGTGCACCTCAATTATCATGATTAACTTTCCTAAGCGCCCTGGGCACTTGAAAGGGACAATATGGTAATCGACTTGTGCAAGAACTTTTTTTGAAATTTCTTTAGTTTGTTTTCAAAAAGAGCAATTTGTGGTAAATCCCATATTTTGGACCACATGATATCATTACTATTATTTTTTCTTTCCAGGTAATGCAGTACTATTGGCTTTTAAAATATGCCATCTCTACAGTGTTTATACATAGTTTTCACATCAAAACCATGGTCAAACAAAAGGTAACCATTTTTTGTTTAAATATGAAAATTATGTTGAACTTTACTTCTGGATTTTGTAGCATACTCAAGATTCAACAGTCTCTTCCACTGTTTATTGAGGACACAAATAGAATGCTGCTTTCCACAATCCAGTATGTTTTATCTTTTAACTTGTAACAGGCAATTTCAAGTACCAAGATATATTCTTGATCTAGTAGATCCGCCACATAAATTATATCAGAATCAACCCACCTTTTAATGATTATTGTATTTTTCTGATTTTAGGTAGATATTCATCAAGAAAGAGCAATATCAGTGGTTATAATTACGGTTCCAAGTCAGCCACCACCTGTGCCAGATCCCATGTATGGAGATACTGGATGATACTGTTTTCAAAGTAAAATTTGGATAACTGCAATTCCCCATCTTGTCGGATTACAGACTGTCAAACAGTATGCAAACCCAGACAGCTCCTTTTATATTTGGTATAACCATCTTTGGGTTAAAAATTGATATGTAGAGTAAGATTAGATACAGTTCATTGAAAATTTAGGTGTTCAACATTGGAGTACATGTATATGATACCGTAAAAATGGATGTGGTATCTTTGTTATACATGTGGAGGCCTATTTGGAAGATTATTGGTTAGTTACATCCATTTTAAGGTGGTTCGTGGTACACATATAAAAGTTTGTTGTAAAAAAGTCTTAGCCACAAGTAATCTTATACTTCCATTTTTATGATAAAAGGGTGAATTAAGCTCTATTTCTAATGCTGTGTAGGAATAAGGTCTCTCCTGGAGATATTGATCTTAAAATATGAAATTTCACTTTAGATAACCTTATGTCATGACATGGCTGCGGGTATGAATCTGTTTTGTGTGCACAAAGTTATCAGAGGTGCATGCACTATGTTAAAGTCCACTTCTATTCAAAAACAAATAAAAAAGGACAGAGAATCTAAATTTAAGTTGTGGTTTCTTATCTGTGTATAAAGGAATGGTACAAAGCTGCTCTATTCTTTATCATAAGTGGGTGTGAACCAACCATTCATGATGTAGAGGTATATTACATGAAAAAGACATGATTCTGTGAATGTGATGCTGTAACTAAAATACTGTTTTGTTTTGCTTTTTTCACCATGGATACCTTGTCTATTTTGTTTACCCCTTTTTTTTATAAATTCATATGAAAGATATTTTTGTGTGATATCTTAGCGGAGATCTGTAACTATATTACTAGCCACCTTTTTCCTTTTAGTCTATAAAACACAGACATCTTTCTATGATTTTTTAAAAATAACCATAGTTATTTTTTGTACAAGGCACAAAAAATAACCATAGTTATTTTTTGTACAAGGCACAGTGCATATGTTGGGCAGTAGTCACAGTTAATGTGTGATAGAAGTGAGAAAAAAAAGCATGTACCGTGTTTTCCCTTACAAGTGCCCCGGGTGCTTAGGAAATTTAATTGAGATGTACTCCAATTACAGATGCAAATTTGAAACATTGTAGCCGTATCAACAGGTAAATTTTCATCAAATATATACAATTTTCCAAAATTTAAAACCGTTTTGCCAGAAAATGGAGAGGGGGCACTTTAAAGAGTGGGGCGCATAAAAAGGATAGAAATCCTAAAAAATGATTTCGGACTGTAATATGCTAATGGCAAGGTTGAATTGTGCCATG
>OZ026617.1:63760647-63787286 GCA_964020975.1 Hermodice carunculata
GCGAGAAAGTCTTTTTCCCGCATCAGAATGAGCTCACATGGACTTAAGGTGGAGACTGGTAGTTGGGAAAAATACCAACAGAAAATTGTCTATGTCTATATAGACCAGTGATACAAACAAAGTCGCATGCTTTTCTGGTAGGTGGGAAAAATACCAACAGAAAATTGTCTATGTATATATATCCAGTGATACAAACAGAGACGCATGCTTTACTCCAATGCCCACTCACTAAAATAATGGCAAGAGACAAAGGAGCTTAATTTTTCAAATTCATAATCAAGTTTTTGATACCCAATGCAACCTTCTAATTAATTATCAAGTTTTTGATACCCAATGCAACCTTATTTATCTAGTATTTATGTGTCATCATGTCCTAGAGTACTTTCTTGAACTATCTAAACAAGCTCAAAGGATATATGGCTCTAAAGATAAGCATACATGGGTATGCAGGATGGTTGACACGTATGTTATCATACATTGATCAGAGGTTGTTGCTTATAGGTCACGCACGGTGCACTGTATAAGGTGGACTTAAACTTTTCTTTGTTGTTCCATGAGCGCTCCTATCTCTATTTGAGGCCCCCGCAAGTTTCTTTATTTAATGGACAGTAGGCCTATATTTAACTTTCCTCGATGTGTTACCCCTTGTTTATTGTACTGTTACCGTCAATATCTATCTATCTATCTATCTATCTATCTATCTATCTATCTATCTATCTATCTGTCTGTCTGTCTGTCTGTCTGTCTGTCTGTCTGTCTGTCAATCCATCCATCCATCCCAAAAATACTCCGAAGGCTGTGGTGCAGATCTCATGACTTGGGCATACTTTTATCTTTGAACCAAAAGAAAGGAAAAGACTTCGGTCCAGACACGTGTTAGGATAATACTGTGTAAAATGCTATATGGCTGTACACCCAAAATTATGTATCAATAATTCAAGAACAAATACTTTATAAAATTAAAATAGTCTAATTCGGTGCAAGTTTCAGTATTTTGTTGCAGACGAAATGTTTCTCATAAAAGTAAATGTGGGGAACCATTGCGTAATTTTAATGTGGCAGCTAGGTGGAGCTGAACACGATTTAAGCAAAATACCCATATGTTTTGAGTTGTAGTATATTTACCTAATTGTAAGTACAAATAAAACATAAGT
This sequence comes from Hermodice carunculata, assembly GCA_964020975.1. Taxonomy (NCBI): domain Eukaryota; kingdom Metazoa; phylum Annelida; class Polychaeta; order Eunicida; family Amphinomidae; genus Hermodice; species Hermodice carunculata. Next base: position 63,761,802 of record OZ026617.1, read on the forward strand.
ACATGACATAGACACAAATAAATAAGTATTTTGATTTTGTACTCAATATTAGATTTATAAAAATTCGTGTTTTGTAGATATATCATTGAATCTAGATTCTGTGACTTTGTCGTCACAGTTCCAATCATCGCTCAAACAATTGACATCAGTTACATCGGCTCTACTTGTTTTTGGAATTCATTCTCAATATTAATTTGCATTGTTGTATTAGACACTTACGATGGATGGCTAAAGCTTGTTGATTTTAGACCTTGAATTTGAAAATAAGGAAAACCCGGTGGTTCTAATGCGTAGTAGCATATTTTCCACAGTGAAATTATACACAAAATCAATTGTTCACGAACAGGTTTGAAACATATCATGATTGGACATGTAGAACATGACCTCTTTGCATCAATCCATATTTGGCAAATCTTACAGTATGTACAGGTAGCTTGATGTTTTATTTGCACAGCAAGGGCATGGCACTGATATCTATACAGGTTTGAAAACGCAGTTCCAAAAATTACCGCTAGGGGACACTCTCTAATGATACCGTTTTGAGCAGGAGGACTCCATTGTGAAATCGAAGGGTGTACTATACCCTTTACGTGAGAGGGCCTAACTTGCAGTATGCCATCTGATTGTAAGTACTACCAAGCTAAATAAACTATGCAACTCCGCCCCAAAGTTAAGTAGGTTTGACAAAACAAGGTTTTACTCAGAGGTACGCACGTTCAAACATATCAGCCATTCATAATGTGCTAATAATTAAAAATTGAATGATCGTGTAAGACGTATAAAATGACAGACCAGTCTCACAATACAGTTGCTTTGTTGCTAGATTGTTGACTTCACTGACGGTTTAATGTCCTAATTCTCTCTCTCTCTCTCTCTCTCTCTCTCTCTCTCTCTCTCTCACACACACACACACACACACACCTACTACTGTATCTGGAGTAAGGAATATAATATATATATATAAATGTATATATATATATATATATATATATATATATATATATATATATATATATATATATATGTTATGTATACATGTATATTTACATTTGCCTAACACTTGCCTTTGTTTTTAGAATAACCCTGCTTAAATGCTGCAATAGTTTGGCGACCAGTATATTAATGCTTTTTGAGACAAATCAGGAAATGAATTCACATGCGTGCAATTACAGTCCAGCTTGAGCCAAATAACCCGAACTTGTTGGGATTTTCCTCGTCATATTTTAAGGATACTTCACAATTTCAAATTCCACGTCATCTTTTCTTACCATACATATAAAATTTCTCTCCAGTATTATTCAACATATATATAAAAAAACCCGAGACTTCATCTATAGAAGTATAATCGTGCCAAGTTTGGTGTTTCTACGTATAATACTTTTTAAATAAAATGTTGGACAAATTTGCCTGTACAGAAAGAAAGAAAGAATTCCAAGTAAAACAATATGTCTGTGTTGGCACACAGACATAATTAGCATTAGTGGAACGAAGACTGTATACACCCGCCAACACAAGGCAGCAGGGCATATGCACTGAGAAAATATGACACAATAATAACATCAAGACGACCGAGAAATGGTATGATCCTCAAAGTGCAACAGCGAGAGATAATGATCTTCCAGCCATCGTCTTGGACATGGCCTTCAACTGAAGAAAGCAAACAGGCCTGACGTTGTCATCAAGGATTGGGAGGAGAAGAAATTGATGCTCATCGGCCTGTCTGTACCGCCAGACGGCGACACCTCCGCCACAGAAACACGCTCCAAAGACCCAGACATCTGTGTCAGCAGAAAATCGAAACAAAATTAGTTGTCAGGGGAGCACTAAGATTGGTGAAGAAGGGAAGAGATCCATCCATCGTATTCCCGGAAACATTAGACAGTGTTCTTGACGTCCAGAAGATTACTCTGCTTGGCACAGCAAACATGATGCGCAGAGTGATATCTATAAACTGAAAGTTTTGAACATCTTCCATGTTGCGCCTCCATGGTTTCCATCTGGCTATGCAGGATGCAAACACGAAGAAGAATGATGATGATGATGATGATGATGATGATGATGATGATGGTGGTGGTGGTGGTGACAATAATAGATGGTGATGACGACGACGATAATGATGATGACAGTAAAATAAGGAAAATGTTCTCTGTGGTGAATAAGTAGTTGGGTGAACATGCTACGTTGACACCGAATATGCAGCTTTCTCTGTACATGTAGGGCCTATGCTGGTTATCCATTAAATTACGTCTGGGCTGAGATACGAGGTCACTGCGCCATGATGGAGGAAAAAAAAGAATACTAGGGGCTGGTTTTTGTGTATTCGGAATTCGGGGTCACTTGTCATCCTGCCTATGCCAAAAAATGCATCGCTTGTGTATTCAGAACAGGTGTGATACATTAATCATTTAAAGGTGTAGTTTAAGTATAGTTTAGTCTCTCCTCAGGCGGACAAAAGCGTATAATATGTGCTGTTATTTTTGGTTTTCCCACTTATTGGGCCCAGTATGATTCATAGTGTCTGGAACCTGTGGATATACAAACCGTTCCTTTCTTCTACTGTTTCGTCACTTTTTATCCTAATCCCATCATTGACTAAACCCGCTAGATGCTTACAAAACTTGGTGGGGATATACATTGGGTAGATCTTGACCAAATACGTTCAAATGTTCCTCCCTGCACTGATTTTTATGCTTGTGTGCCTATACTTACATATTGTTTTTCTGAGAGTTCTGTCTTTCTTTCTTGAGTATTTGTAAAGAGGCTCAGCAGTTTTAAAACTTATGCAAATAAGGACCATTTCAAAATTAAAATATTGAATATCTCCAAAACTATTATAGGTACAGCTAACCAACCCAACTTCAACCATAGGTTAGTAACATTGCACTTTTTTGTAATTTACGTGTGACCTCTAGAGGTAAAAAGTCAAGGTTATTTTGCCATTCGAAATTTTCATCTAGCCACTCGGTCAATTATGTTCAAACTTTGATCATGTTAGGCTCAAATATTAGATATTGTAACACTGCACCTTTTTGTAGTTTACATGTGACCTCAAAAGTTCAAAGGCCAAGGTCATTTGGCCCTTTGAAATTTTCGTCATACCACAACGCGGCTAATTTTTTATCCAATTGTAATTTGGACTCAAATTTTAGGTATTCCAACATTGCACATTTTTGTTATTAATATGTAACCTCAAAGGTCAGCGGTCAAAGTAAGTTGGCCCCTTGAAATTTTTTCTTGCCATAATTTGGTCTATTTTCATCTGATTTGGTTCATGTTGTGCTTAAATTGAAGATACTGCAACAGTCTACATTTTTGTAATTTACATGTGACCTGTTGGGGTCAAAAGTCAAGATCATTTGAGCCTTTGAATTTTTATTTTTGCCATAACTTAGTCAATTTCGGTCAAATTCCAGTTTGGTGCAAATTGTAGCGTAGGCATCGCAACACTGCACATTTTTGCAATGTACTTGTGAATTTTAAAGGTCAAAGGTCAAGTTAATTTGGACTTTGAAATTTTCATCTGACCATAAGCTTAATGAAATGTGAAGTTCCGAAGGACAAAAGTTTTAGCATTTAATATATACAACTTTTGAAGCCACACAGCATATTTGCTTCAAATCTTCTTTCTTTCTTTCTATCTTTCTTTCTTTCTTTCTTTCTTTCTTTCTTTCTTTCTTTCTTTCTTTCTTTCTTTCTTTCTTTCTTTCTTTCTTTCTTTCTTTCTTTCTTTCTTTCTTTCTTTCTCTCTCTCTCTCTCTCTCTCTCTCTCTCTCTCTCTCTCTCTCTTTCCTTTTCTGCCTTTCTTTATTCCTGTCTATACAGGCAAATTTGTCCGATCTTTCATTTGAAAACTATTATGAAGAGAAACTCCAAATGTTTGCCAGGTCATGCGTCGATAATGATGTCGGGACAGCTGCCAGCACAACCACAGTTACGCAATCGGGGGGGTGGGGGTACTGCCTCTGCCTATACAATGTAGACTCCCTGCACAATGAAAAAAACCCCTAGAATAAGGGGTCCATACCTTACTTTTCCCCAAAAAGATGGGTCGAAGCTTTACATTTTCTTATCATGTCTGTGTGCCAACACAGACATATTGCTTCTCTATATTTTTTCTTTAAATTTTACGTATGTTTGCCAATAAAGACATATTGTTTTTCGAGGAATGATTTCATTCATTCTTTCTTTCTCTCTCTTTCTTTCTTTACACGCAAATTCGTCCGACATTTCATTTGAAAACTATTATACGTAGAAACCCCAAATTTGCCATGGGTATACTTTCATAGCCAAACTCTAATTTCATGTAAAGAGGTTCAACGGGTTTTGAAATTATGAAAATAAGGGCCAATTGGAAAATTGAATCTTGAATATTTCCAAAACTATCATAGGTGCCAGTAACCAATCCAGCTTCAATTTATGGGTTTGTAATACTGCACATTTGTAAATACATTTGACCTCTTAATGTCAAAGGTCAAGGTCATTTGGCACTTTGAAATTTTCATCCAGCCATAACCCTGTCACTTTTCTTCCTATTTTGACCATGTTGGACCCAAATTGTAGGTATTGTAACACTGTGAATTTTTGTATTTAACATGTAACTTTAAAAGTCAAAGGTCAATGTCATTTGGACCATTGAAAGTTTCATATAGAGATAACTTGGTGAATTGTCACCCAATTTAATCACATGGGACACAAATTGTGGGTATTGCAACATTGCACATTTTGCAATGTACATGTGACCTCTAAAAGCCAACGGTCAAGGTTATTTGGCCCTTTGAAATTTTCATCTAGCCATAAGCTTAATGGAATGTGAAGTACCAAAGGACAAAAGTTGTAGGATTTAATATTCACAATAGGCAAGGACAAGAACAGACAGTTCAAGATCTGCCTAAAAGAGGGCGCTGCAGTCAGTGGAGGATTAGGTTGTAAATTCCTAGTGCTTTACATTGTAATTTGCAACTTAATAACTAGAAAACTACTGCACACAGAAACAACAGATTTCAGACAGTAAATCAAGATGCATACCTAAATACCTCACAAAAATCATATAACCACAGCTACAAAAGTGACTAGTTTATTAAAGGTTGCTTTAACAAACAAACTAATGGGAATACACAGCTCTAGCCCTCCAAATGTTTGTGTATTCATTTGGGTATTGGGACAAACACACACCTTGAAACTAATTCTGACCTTTCCTGTTGTAGATATTGAAACACTGCACACTTTTGTAATATACATGTGATCACTGAAGGTCAAAGGTCAAGGACAAGGTCATTTGGGCTTTTTGGAATTCTCATCTGGCACATCTGGTCAATTTGTATCCGATTTCAGTCATCTTGGGCTCGAATTGTTGGTATTGCAACACTGCACATTTTTATGATGTACATATAACCTATAGAAGTCAAATGTCAAGGCCATTTGGACGTTTGAAATTTCATCCAGCCATATTTACAACTTTTGAAAGCACACATAGCGATTTGTTTGAAGCAAATCTTCTAGGTTTTTTGCCGTTTCTGTAACTTTCAATGACCCCTTCGTAACCTAAAGGTGGATTCTCTCCACACAAAGCTGAACCCAGGCGCTATTAAGTTTTTTTTGTTTGTTTGTTTTTTCAATGTGGGAGCACTACGATATGCTTAATTTTACACAAATTGTTGAACATAACAGAGAAAAAAATCAGTAAGAGTGCATGTTAGTATGGTTACTAAAGGGATACCAGTGCACATGCATGCACTTTGTTAGTTTTGTCTAAACTTTGAATCAGGACAACTTCAAACTTGGTGGGCTTATACCTTGTGTGAACCGTACTAAGTTTCTTAAAGTGGTCATGCTCCAGTGAGTTTTTAAGACTTGTTATAATTTATATTCCTTTTTTTTGGGGGGGGGGGAACTTTCAGAATTTTTCCACTATAATTATTCTGGCTAGACCAAAGGCTTTGAAATTGCATAGACGCATTTCCAGGTATCCATAAAGAAGATTGGGAGTTATTTTGGGTCAAGGGTACAGGCCCATTGACCTCAATTACAAGGGTGTTGCAGTAGCAATATTTTGGACATTTTCTGCGTCGTGGCCATCTATATATACTCTAAATATGAAAATTTAATTGGCGTCTTGATGTGTACGGTACATCACGCATACATAAGCATGTACAAACACCTGTCCTGTATATGCATACATAAATATATTGTGTACATGTTTCGTTGATGATTTAAGTTTTACAACTGCGATAGTGACATGCTAAGGTGGGAATTATTCTAATTAATTAATAATGAATATTTGCTTTGCTTTCGTACTTATTTCTAATTAAAATCTAAATGTACTTTATCGTACATCGTAATGCGATAACGCGTTTTGAGTGTTTAAAATCACAGTGCACAGACACGGCTTCCCTTCTTTGTGAGTTTTTTTCTTCTTGAATGAGAATATTTTATATAAGTTGCGTCAATTTAAAACATGGTATTGAAAGTGTTAAGAGGCCAATGCTGCATGTTGTACATAAATATATTTTCGCGACAGTACCAACTGCGCTACTTCTAGTCTGTATTAATAACCTCAGTCACCACATTGATCCCATTGTTTTCCCACAATTGTTGCAACTTGTGTTGATCTCCTAATTTTACTATTATAATGACGTGTATTCAAAATTGTTAGGGAGAATATCGAGCATTTAAGTTAAATTGTAATATCATTGATGTCTCGGTATAGGAATGGGAACCCACACAGGCATATTTTCACCTCAATGTTGCTTGCACTCAGAGTGGCACCACTTTCCAGTTTCTTTTCTTTTATTTTGAAGTTCCCAGCAATAATTTGTTTCGACCACAAGACATAAGTTCTCAGCCTCCAGGCCTTACATATAGTTTTTTTAGCTCTGCTGACTGGTCAGTAAGCAGAGCTTATAGAATCCGTTTGCGTCCGTCGTCCGTCTGTCCGTCCGTCTGTCCGTCTGTCGTTAGACTTTTTATATTTTCGACTTCTTCTCAAAAACCGCTACATAGAATTTCTGATTTTGCACATGGATGATCCCCAGGTGGGCTTCTACCAAGTTTGCAAAGGAGATGATGATGCAATAATTTTTCTATTTTTTTATGAATTTTTTAATATAATTTTTGAAAAAAATTAAAATTTCTTCATCTTAAGAACTACGAAGCCAATTGCTTTGATATTGCACAAAGGGTCATCTGGGGTTAACTAGTTCTTATTTTGGACACTAGGTGGCGCTGTGATTTTTTTCCCATTATTTTATGAATTATTGCCTGTTAAGGCTATTTTCGACTTCTTCTCCAGAACGGCTGAACAGAATTGCTCAAAATTTTATCAGAATATAGTTGGACATTAGACAATGAAAGTTTGCGAAAATAATATGGATATGTTGATTTTTAGGCAAAGTTATGGGATATCAAACTTCGCAACTGTAAGGAAGTGCTGCAGCTGTATATATATATATATATATATATATATATATATATATATATATATATATATATATATATATATATATATATATATATATATATATATGGCAATACAGGGCATATATTACACTATTGTATTTACCCTTTTGACTTCTTCTCAAAAACCGCTGTATGGAATGTTTTAATTTTGCACATGGATGTTGCCCAGGTGAACCTCTACCAAGTTTGCGAAGGAGATGATGATGCAATAATTTTCTATTTTTAATGAATTTTTTAATTTATTTTTTGAAAAAAAATAAAATTTCTTCATCTCAAGAACTACCTGGCCAATTGCTTTGATATTGCACATAGGGTCACCTGGGGTCAATAGTTCTCATTTTGGCCACCAGGTGGCGCTGCGATTTTTCCTATTTTTTATGAATTTTTGCGTGTTAAGGCTATTTTCGATTTCTTCTCCAGAACAGCATTATAGAATTGCTTAAAATTTTATCAAAATATAGTTGGACATTAGACAATGAAAGTTTGCGAAAATAATGTGGACATGTTAATTTTTGACAAAGTTATGCGATATCAGACTTTGTGACTGTAAGTGATTGCTGCCAATGTGCACCGGCAGCCATTGAAACAGCAAGGTATGTCAATTGATAATACATGTACTACCATCAGCAGAGGTTATAGAATCCGTTTGCGGCCGTCGTCCGTCTGTCCGTCCGTCCGTCTGTCCGTCCGTCCGTCCGTCCTTCCGCAAAATTTATTTTAAGGACAAACTTTGCTACCACTCTACATACATGTATATAGCTGTACAAATCTAGACTGCAGTCCATGTGTTCCCATACTGTGAAAGCAGACCCCAGTCAGCAGAGCACAGGATCATCATGATCCTCTTGTTTATTATAGAACCTTTTGATATTAAATTATTTCATAACGTTTACGGGGCTCAGTTCTGAGCTCACAAAATTGAATTATTGTCATATTAGTTCATAAGTTTTGCGATATCCAAACCATGGCATTTTCTCGCATTCTTTGGGCATAAAGCTGTTACGTCAAAGCTACTTTTAGCAACCTTCTTTCTCTTGCGCTCCTCCATCTTCAGCTTTTCTTCGCATATTTTTCTTTAAAGATACTTAGAAAGTAGTCAACTAAACCGCGGAAGAGCAACACAGGAAGCGGAAAACTCCGGCCAGAAGACTCAGTCGGCAGGGGCCAGGTAATTTCAGCAATTTTACTTTCATCTTGCGTTCATCAACCGATTGTGAAAAATCTTTCCAACTAAGATAGCTACTCAGCTATCAAGTTATATGATAGTGAAGAGCCCATTAGGGATAGGATTGGTTTAGATTCGATTGGCATTTCTGTTTCTCTCACACTGTAACAATGTGCATCAAATTTAGTTTACAATAGATTTTATTATAATAAACATTATTAACTTCTCCTAGTTGGTTACTAAGTGACGTTGCACGCCACGAGAGTGGGTGGATCTTTTTAAAAAACTGAGAGCAATCTTCACATATTTTTTTTTAAACTGACAATATCATTAAAGATAACACCCCCCCCAAAAAACACTTGCAAATTTCAAATATAAATGCTCTTGCATTTTCTGGATATTTTCCTGCTTGTTTCACATTATTCTTTTTTTGAGTGTTTTGTCGCTTTTGCAAATCATTTCAGTCTTGTTATTATCATTATCATTCTTCCTCTTTTTCTTCCTTGTGGTTTTAATTAAATTGTCCCATTCACGGCAGTCTTATCAATTTCAAGATACTTAGCATGTTATGCCCCGAAAATGTCACGATTTATTCACTTAGTATACAAAAAAAGCACATAACATGGCGATGTTAACAGGAGTGCGTTTCTTTTGAAATATTGAAAAAAAATATTTTACATAAAAATACGGTCCTTGTTTGTGATGAAACTGTGAACCAATATCCAGGAGTCGTTTGTTGTAGTCTTTAAAGTTTTTTTTTTTATGTTGGTGCCTTACAATTTTGCGGCTTTCTTCAGTAAGAAATGTTGCTCTTCACTGTGTTAAGCAACAGGCAGTTGCAGCTTTAATGGTGAAAGAAAAAGAAACGAACTCTTTTGTAAATAAAACAACAAAAATGGGTTTTGGTTAACATATATATGTTGATATCCCCTAATCAGATGTATCTGTTCTCGTAGCTATACAATTTTGACTCGTAACTTCGTTTTTTCGCCTGGCACCCCAATTCGACGTAGAAAAGGAACAAAATCAACACTTTCATATTTAGTGCCAGAAGAAAGTTGAAGGTTGACATATTTATCATGATATCCCCTGATAATAATTTTAGAAATGGCCCACTGTGTGTATTTGTGCGCGCGCGTGTGTGTGTGTGTGCACCATCAATGTGGACCCCACAGAGAGAGGAGACTCTTCACTGCTGGTGGGCTACTTCTATATTTACACAGCAGCCAGATTCTTACTTGCACAACGTCTTCCTTTTGATAATAACCTATTTTCACATAAAGCTTCCGTCAAGTTTATTTTCCAAGACTGAGATATTATTAATTTTATTTTGTGTTATTAAATATTTCCTAAATTTTTTATGCAAATTAAAGTATTTCGATCTCTCTATCCTATTTATTGTCGGACTGACTAGCTTATGTGAGTTTTTGTTTGTATTTTCACTACATTTCCGACAATAAAGAAGGCACTGTATCTTGTATCTGTATCTATATCAACCATCCATAGCCAGTCCAATAACTGTTTCAGTCTAAACCTATACATTGATCAATAAAATTATCACCGATCGAATTTTCTAAAAATTCAAAGCTTCGACAACCAAATGAATTTATGAACGGGTCACCAGGGGGAAACTATCAAGCATGTTTCGTACATGATGGAAACACTGCTTTAGAGAAAGCGTAGCCCCATACCCTTAGTAGATGAAAGGCCAGGTCGGGTGCAGTGGTCCAGGAATCGTTTGTTGTAGTCTATATGTGTATGCATAAACATACTATATATGTCAATCGCCAGTGGAACGTGTGTTCTGCAAACCTGTGTTGGACAAAACGGTCGCAAGGGACAGAGGTAGGGGTCACATTACACAGTTCTGTAGATTAACATGCTGAACGTCTGCGTGATGCATAGACACCAGCAGTCAACCATGGTTGCAAGATTGATAATACATTCGCTTGAAGCAGCATTTAGTTGGTGTTGTCTCATGTAGTTTGGATGCTGACTTATATGCAATAACTATTCACTACTTAAGATTGAGCCATTTATTTTTTACATTAATTGTTCAATGTCTATCGAAGATAAATGTGCTGAACAGTATATATGTCGCCATGAGGCTCATCCTAAAAATTTCCATTATGCCATTCTAAGAGTTGCATTACGCAACTGAACGTAATATAACAGTTGCAAGTCGCGTTGCACAGGAAAAAGTTAAAAACAGAAGAAATTGACAGTTCAGACGAAAAGTCTCATTATGAAGGTAGCTACATGAGCAAGTTCCACTGTATATACATAATATATATGATAGTACTTAAGTAGGATCGAAATATTTCTTTACACTGCCTTAAAAGGCAACAAAGATTTTCTTATTGATTGATATCCAAGGTACTCAGCGACAAAATATTTCCAGGTATCACTTTTGATTATTTTAGTAATATGTTTCGCACGGTACTTTTTTTAGTTTTTTTTCCCAACGGAATAAGGATTGATATGTTCCTGAATGTTTGGAAGTATCTTTAGGTCCGTGGAATTGATCATCTCACATCAAACATGTGGAAAATTACATGCAAGACCGATGCATCAACTTTTGCTTCTTACACTGTAACGCATATGTGACAACTTACAAATCTATAAATCTTCAGTGCATTCACTATTGTGTCACAACCTGGGACGCTTGCAATGCAAAAGGTCGAAAATGGTACAAAGGCTGGGAAATGTTTCAGCGAGAACGGTCATATGGAATTAAAGACATGCTTAGTTCAAGGCGTAAACATTAGTTAGATAATTATAGAGTTTCTTTCTTCAAAACAAACCTCCGATTGCAAAGATTCAAAATTTCCACCGTTCGAAGAAACCTCACATCTTGACCAAATATCACAAAGATTTGCACTTCTAACATACTTTGCCTGTAAACTCAATTCCCTCAAGGCTTTTCAGAATCTCTTCCCATTAATGGTCTAGCTGAACATTGTTTTATATATACATTGTATAATCAAGCATTTTGGGTGAAAATATGATTTTGGTATAATGTTTGATATACCCTGGAAAAACACTAATTAACACTACAAATCTTGTGCTAGTATGATCTCAATGTATGTACGTATCAGCAAAAACGTATGGGGCAATTTTTCGTCAAAATATTTGTTTTTGTGCAATGACTACAAAACAAAATCTACTGCACGCTTGTTTTATACGATGCATCGACAATATCTAACAGACTTGCAGGATTTCGATAGCACTGTAATGAAAGTGGTAAATTAAAATCGCTATAATATTTATCATTCCCCCTTCTGTTTATGCAGCCGGAAGTGATTTCGTATTTTCTCTCTTGTTTACGTAATACCCGGGCAGTGCTTTAAAATTATCATGACTCTCTCAGCGGGGGCCCATGGCAGAAGACATTGCTTGAACTGTGTATATTCATTGCGCGTTGTATGTGAAAATAGATAAAATAAAGAACACACAGAAGTGACACAGAGCAACTTCCGGCTCAATTAACAGATAACTGTTTATTACCAGGTAACTTAAATTGACGTTAAGCTATGTCATCATTTATCCCACATGTGTCTGTGTTGCTAGGTTACACACGCTAGTCGTCAATCATGTTATTATTCACAACTCATGTGAGACGTGTCCACAGCCGACGTTTGTGTCCTCAGCGAAAGCAGCAGAGCAAAGTGAACGGGGCAACGTACATTGTAGCCTACCTTCTCACATCACCTTCTGTCAAAACTTTGCTTACGCGAATATTAGAAAGCTGCTGCTGCAGTTGCGAATAATAATAATAATAATAATAATAATAATAATAATAATAATAATAATAATAATAATAATAATAATAATAATCATCATCATCATCATCATCATCACTGGAGTGTGAGTATTTGAACAAAATTGCTAGAGACTGACCCAACAACTTTGTTTACAAGCTAAATTTCCTTCAAGTTGATGAACAATCTGACTGATGCTTCTGCAGAAGAAGAAGAAAAGAGCAAAAGATGAAAACATCGTTCATAAAAGGAAAAAAATCAGAGCCACCTGTTAAATAAGCTAAGACCATGGAGTCCCCAGATGTGTCCCAATGCAGTTTCAAAGCAATTAATTAAGCACTTTCGCCAAAGATGTATCAGATCTTACCAGTAAATGAAAACAAAATTATAAAAAATGTAAATATCTTTGGAGGATGACCACTTGAACAAAATTTGACCCACTCAAGGTACATCCCAACCATGTCTGAAGTGAATCTTGCCAATGTATTTGGGCAGGTGGAAAATGTGAATTATCATTGCAATCTCCCTTGACTTTCATACTAATCAAAACGAAAGAATGCATTTACTCACAAGTACTCAAATTGAGAGATACGTTAATATGAATGAATCTGAAGTATTACTATCAGGTGAACAACGTTCTTCGCCCCTCTTACAAGCTACATTTGCATCAAGTTTCAAAATATTCTGAGAGACTCTTTTAGAGAAAAGGTCGAAAGTAGCTAAAACAATAAAAATCTTAAACAATTGAAAAAAAAACAAAAAAAAAACACAGTGCCACATGTTTAATATATTAAGGTCTAGGGTCCCCAAACTGCCCTATGCAAGTGGATGCAATTGGCCGGGCGGTTTCGGAAATGGACGGGGCTGTCCATTTGATGAAAAAGGCGGGTCCCCATACAAGGTAAATCCCCACTAAAATCCATGACTAGAAAAACTGAGCTTGTGATTGGTACATCTTCACTCTCAGATACTGGTGCACTGATGCCTTGTTTCAATAACTCATTCAGCTAACCCTTTAACATATGTTTTTGTGTGGTGACAACCTGGATGGTTGATGGTGCTTAAATTTGCTATCAGGTCTATAATGAATTCACCAAGACTGCAGTTTTTCTTTGATAAAAAAATGTCCCTATATTCACATAGAATGTTTTATAGCCCAACCCTTTTTGCTTCATTCAAAACGTCTGATGTACTGTTATAAATTGACAGTAACTCTTTCCTGTCCTCGAGTTTGTCAGTTTTCGATACATTCTCAGATCTCAGTTCATAGTGTGATATTTGCTGCCTATGTAAATGTTTTGATTGGTAGATTCACCTGAGATATTTAGGCATTCGAACCTGTCATCAAGAACTTCAAATACAGCAAGAGCGGTGCGTTTGTACACAGTAAGATTGTCTTTGTTAGGGTTTATAATCTTTATAGGCACCACATGATCAAATGCATCAGTACTCAGACACTTTGATACCCACATCAGTCCATCCAAAAGAGGCTTTGTGTCACATCTCATTCCTGTGACACCCTCGGCAAATGTTTAAGATACATTTATACTAATAATGGCATATGTACCTGGTGACAAAGATGCATCCTCCGTAGCCTTTGCCTGGCACTTTGTTGCTGTATTATGTGTTTGTTGAAATGTAACACAATGGCATGATCAGCTTAATATCCTGTACCTAAAATCAGCAGACGGAAATCTGATATAAGGCACAAACTTCAACCCTGTGTTTGCCAAATTCATGCTGACATGGTAATATTAGCTGTAACGAGAGCTGTAACATCATGGTTGTTTGCTACAATGAGTGTCTTTATATTTTGATGACACATTGGCCTGCTCTTACTGTCGTCACTCAAGGCATAATATGTTGAGTTTGAAATTAAATTTTAAGACTGTCACACTGGTAAAATTCAATAAGGTAGGGAGATCACAGCTACCGCACAGAAGTACATGAATGTTGTTGTACACTATCCCACATCTGTTTTAGATTCTGTAATTTCGCTTATACTCAAGTCCCAATTCCTGTCATTATCCAAAACAAAATAACTTTCCCTAGTGAGGTTAGCTGACTTTTTCCTTTGGGACTAGTTTGTTGCCTGCTCATTTTTTTTAAAGCAGGCCTGAGCAAAACGGAACTATTTCTTGTTGTCAGGGCACTTACCTGCTCCCGTGGGGCTTTGATATCTGAATGTTCTCCCACTGGTGTGGCAGGAATGATTGCTGCCATGGCAATTGGGGTCTGATCCTATAGCCATTAGCATATTCTGTTTTGGTTGACAGAACAGCTGATTTTAAGCTATATCTGGTTGGCCAGCTCTTATAAAGAGACCATGTGTTGCGGCAAACCTTCTGTGAATTTGATGAGAATATCCTGATCTGACATTTCAAGGTATCATCTCTTCTATAATAGGAACCCGTGGTACTCTTCTAATAGCTGTGATTTTGCAAGCTGCATTTGTTGAATTGTACTGACAGCAAGGCAGGACTTTGCGCAAAATTTATATCAATATATTGTTCTTTGTATATTTGTTGGAGACTCCTCCAATCGGTCTTTAGCTGATAGTCCTATATACCGGGTAAGTGCTGATCCATCCAAAGTTAAATTGAAATGCTGTTTGTAATCTATCATTGGTCAATCCATGAAGTATAGGATAATTATTAAAGTACCCCAGGAACTAATCTGGATTGTCCCCACTCCGACTCTTGGACTTTGGAATAGAAATTATTGGTCCTGGGGACCTTGTAACGATGGCTGGTCTTCTCTCACCAACATTGCTGCTGTTGGAATCCTTGGTCTTCAATAGCTGGAACAAGTTCCTCTTTCGTGGAAGATAATTCTTCATCTGAAGAGTCTAGTGTCACAAACAGTCTACCTGGATTCTCAATCATGTTCTTAGCTAATTAGCTGGCCTGTAGTATTTAGTAGTTGGATGCATTCAACGTCCAGTGACAAGGTGTTGATGTTTCATCCTCGTTTTATTATTCAGTCTTGCATACATATTTCGCAACATATTTATCCCTTGTAGACTCGGAGTCACCGATCAATGTTGCTCAAACCCCACTCAATATCTGTCTCCCTTTTCTTTGTTTTTCTCCTCCACACTATCACTATATTTAACCTTCAGTTTTCCATTCAAAATCCCATGCTCTGGACCAATCAAAAGCCAGCTTATCTAAACAAGGCATCTAAATGAAGAAATTGACAACTGTCAATTACTGTAAATATGCATGTGTAAATTTCTTTGACTAAACCAAGAACATTTACTCGTTTAAAAGAAGAGGTAACAGTTTCTAAACTAAAAAAATTGACAACTGTCAATTACTGTAAATATGCATGTGTAAATTTCTTTGACTAAACCAATAACATTTACCCGTTAAAAAGAAGTAACAGTTTCTAAATAAAAAAAATTGACAACTGTCAATCACTGTAAATATGCATGTGTAAATTTCTATGACTAAACCAATAACATTTACCCATTAAAAAAAGAGCAGTAACAGTTTGAAACTGACAATAATGTATACTTGTAATACAAGCTTACAAAGGAAACTACAACCTACAAGAGTTTTCATATTATTGAAACTTCAAACCTTAAGATATGAAAGATACACTTTCCCAGAATAAACATAAGGCCCAAATTTATAGACACTACCTTTCAACTTGATGACTACTGCTTTTTTCAAAAAGACCATGATCACACTTCTCCTGTACTGTGCTGTACACCAGGACCGATTCTGATTGGTTACATGTAAAAGTGTCATGTGATACTTCCTCTCTTCGTATGCATTCTTTTTAATCTGGCCATTTTAGCAATACCACAAGACTGTATATCCGGTAAAACTTGTCCTTGCCGACACCTCCATAATCTGGGTACCTCTGCAATGTGGACAATCTCCCCAAATATTTTAAGTCATGTTCATCTAAGGGATACCTCCCTTATGATGACATCTGTCTAATCTGTGTGTTAAGGCACTTTTCATCGTCCCAAATGCAAAAATATCCTGCCTAATGTAGACTCAACATATTACAAAAATGTCGGTCACCAAAAATTTTCTTATTGACAACTTCCAATGGCCAGTTGGACAGGTTTATACAATGACAATGCTTGAACAAATGCAGCCAGTTGAGATATCAGTTATAGGCTACTGATGTTAGCATGTTTTACTTGACCGAAATTATCCAAAACCGGTGAACCAAGTAGGCCATGGAAAATGTGTAAACAAACACTTTGGTCTCAATCCACAATCAAACGGGGTGAATTCTTCGATTGGATAGGGGTGTCACAGTTACGGAGTCAATCAAAGAAAACAACCTCAATTGATAAATCATAATCCTGAAACAAGCTTGGCACAGCTTGCTCACTTTGCTTTTATGAAGGCATTTATTATGCACAACCATGGGCATATGTGTTTAAATGGTACAACAAAGGCAGTTGAGAGTAAACTCTAGGCACAAAAGCATGACATGCAGTTTGTACATGTTGTTACTTTTTGATACTGATATCAGAACCTTAGCAGATACTTATGATCTACAGAAAAACAATTTAATTATCATGCACATATATATGTATATGCCTACATGTATATGAAAACATATAAATATATATATGTATGTATGTATGTATGTATGTATGTATCTATCTATCTATCTATCTATCTATCTATCTATCTATATATATATATATATATATATATATATATATATATATATATATATATATTTACATGCGCATGTGTATGTTCATTTTACCTGGAGGTGGCACAAGTTCAGCCACTGCCTAATGTGGACACTCTTCAATTGTGGACACTTTTGCTCAGACCCAATGGTGTCCGCAATTGAAGGTGTCACTTTATATGTATATATATATATATATATATATATATATATATATATATATATATATATATATATATATTATATCATTATTAGTACAATCCTTTTCTTGACCAGTGGATCTCCATATCCACAACACAGATTCACAAGATAAGAATGAGGAACTTAATCCAATGCAGATATCAAAATAGACACATGTTTGGATAACTTGATGAACTAGAATACAAAAAGGAAGTGAATTTCATTGAAAATAATGCGCATTATTCAATTAATGCAAGAGTTAAGTGTACAATAAAGATCAAAAAGTTACAAGAGACTGTAACATTTGTGGCCTATTTTTGGTAACTGTCAACATACACACACACCATGCTCCTGATGTAGACTCTAAAGACAGGCCTGGTCCATAACAGGCAACTTTCCTGAACATTTTTTATGTGTCGAAGGTGATGCCACCGCCACAGAGGTGCTGTGTGTGCTTTTTTCCTCTTAAAGATTAGCAGTAAATCTTTTAAAATTGTGTATATCGCTTTGGCTGCGAAAAGTATGAAGTAAGCTTTCAAATTGGGATAGAGCCGCTTGCTGTGCTTCTGCAGGTGCAATTTTTCATTAAAATTTATGCCCAGGTTTAGCTACAAAGGGGAAGAGTTCTTCTGTCAGTACCACTGAATCTCCTAGCCCGTCATGTATTATCGCTCAGGACACTGGCGAGGCTTGCCAATTTCCTAGCCTGTTCTGGTCGTTCTCTTCTGTGCAATAATTACAGACAGATATATTGTGCAAAACAGAAGACTTATGGTTTTCTTAGTGTGATGTAGGCAAAGCCTGAGATGCGAGCGTCAGCATAACAAAGTATCAATTATGATGTCGGTGGATCAGGCAGTAGCACCTGGTCGCTAGGTCCCTCTAGCGACCATTCCGTAAACCAATGTACAGGGGGGAGGCTATTGTACCTAGAGCACTTGAACGAACCCATGTATCGTATAGCCTTTCTTTTTGTAGGACACTGTTCCCCAAATTTAAGTACTGCGCCCAAGATCTCTATATCCCCATTGGAAAAGTGTCGTAACATGTAGCAGAGACATAGTGGGTACGGAGTCTGATTGTTGAAATCTCACGCTACAACACCAAATCTGAGCTTTCATCGGCAACATAGCGCTTGGGGGTCACTGAGGGACATAGAGTGAGTTGCGATCTGGAAGGCTTCCAGAAGCGATCTGGTCACTGGTGAGTGCAGACATTAAGTTAGGTAACATGCAACCTGTGCAACAAATGCTACATAGTTTGCTATGTTTATTTACGATACCCTCAAAGCTGTGAAGCTTTTATATTAGGGTGAAACCCATTTCCAGCACCAGACGCGTGTCTGCCCGGCCCAGGTTCCAGCGAGGTGTCGACAATGCGAAATCGTCAATAGTTATCATTCATCACACTTTATCGACAACGTTTTCTGAACAAATGTGAATTATTGACAAAATTGCTGTAAAGTCCGGAAAGTGTGAGACTTTGGTGTAAATAAAAGTGGGGAAATTGGTCGGGGGTGTATTATAAAGGCAAGGCTGCCGCCCATGTGCGCATGCGCTGCACGGGGTGACGAAGAAAATCAAATTCATACACAAGATAAAGTAGTTTTTTGAATGGATGATTTACCGTTCTGGTATGTCTTGTATTCAGATGTGTAAATGATAAGAGCTCGCTAACGCTCGCTTTAAATTGCTTGCGCTCTTGAAATCCTATAGGTATGAAAACACAATTGCGGCCAATAAGTTGCAGCTAGGTTACCGTACAAAATAGTTCTTGGTTTTATTGTGCTCACACTTTTGGGAGCAGTTTACCTGTATCCAGCCCATTGTTTCAGCTAGATGAATACATGGAGTTATAGGCTGTTGGTGTTGTTTGGCTTGACAGGTATCATTTTCCATGATAAATTTCGTAAACGGGGGAATCACATATTTGTACACCTCGACGTAATGCTGGTTAGCCGTGCCCGGAGCACATGTTTGCTGGCTGTGACTGGTATAAACTTCGATTCTATCTGTAGACTTGCCTTTTTAAGCTCGCATGTTTTCAATGAATGGTGTCTGCACAACAACTCTCGCATACTTTATTTTAAAAAGTGACACAACAAAAGTTATACGCCTTCATGCTAATATGAAAATATACAGTATGGGCCTAAATATACTGGTGGTTTAATCCCTGTATCATACGGTTTATTGTTATCTTGTCCCCAAGATATTAGGTGTGTTCAAGCCAATTTCTCATTAATTATTACGATCATAAATAATGGAAATTAATTATTCCATCATTAAAAGAAATTCACTGTATTTCTTTTTATGCAAATACTTTTGTTTGTTTACCAGGAATACCGTCCGTGCGCATGCGCTTACACAAACGCTATGGCTTATCGCCGGTAACTATATCATGGGTTTATCTTTTCTTATCTTCATTGTTTTCCTTGTGTGTGTGTGTGTGTGTGTGTGTGTGTGTCTAATTCAGTTCATCATTAACTGCCAAGATCATTACAAATCGGAATTAAGATGTTTTCTTCACGAGGCACAGTCACTGTATAACGTGTGTCAGATAATATGGTCTGTGATAGAGGAAAAACACCAAAATAAAAAGTTGGAAAAGCAATCAAAGTAAGACACACCGGCTTTGCGCTAGTGCAAGATAACATATTCTCAAAGTAACCTTAACGTCGACACGATTTTTTGTACAATTTAAAGGGCACTGATTTTTTTAGGCTGGTACTTTGCTCATAGGAAATAGCTGCCGCAACATATGATTTGGGAGAGTCTGGGGAGGTGGAACCGATATGTATTTTTCAAGTCAGGGTACACAAGCATGTCAAGGGCATACTGTAACTCTTTACTGCTCCAAATCTACTCTTAAAACGCGGCTTCCGCAGCACAAGGCAATAAAAAATGCAACATGTACGTGTCTTTTTTTTTTCGCTGTGATATTAAAAACAAAAAAAAGCTGAAGGAAACGTTAAAAAAATTGCAATGGTATAGTGCAGTTATATGCGTAAATATATTAATATATTAAAGCATACGAGTGCCCGTACCATAATGAATGACTTTTGTCCCTTTCGATGACACAATTAGGCTACTTTTGATGCCCACAATAGCGGTATACATGTGTACATATTTCAATTTCGGGCTACAGCAGAGTTTGCAACGATGGGCCAAAACTGCAGTAGAAATACGATAAGGCTTACTGGGGGAGGGAGGCAACCTGCTGTGCATATATATATATATATATATATATATATATATATATATATATATATATATATATATATATATATATATATATATATATATATATATATATATATATATATATATATATATATATATATATATATCAGTCGGGTGGAGTACCTTGCAGTATGTTTTCGAGGTGGAACTACAACATTATAGAATAAATATTAATACAGGAGTTCCATATTATTTTCCCTCAAATATTTATGTCACTGTCGCTACGCGACAGAGACAGTAAGGCGGACAAACTGTATTGATTGAACACCAAAAGTGTCATTAACATATGTGGGAATGCTGATGACCTGTTATAGATTTATATGGATATTGAAGCACCGGAATTGTCAAAATAGTTGCATTAAATGTGATAATAGTAAGTAATCAAAATACAGGTTACGGCATAGAGTGACTGGATTGGACATGGAGCGTACAGATATTAGATTGTGTTAATTTTGTTTGTTCTTTGGTGACGGTTTGTATGATGTAATAATCTTTATTTCATATCGAGTTTACAAATAACAAAACGTTAGCGCGACAGCGCTATTGTTCGACAATGAAAAATAAAACAAAATAAATTGAAAAAAGGCAAGTGATGAAAAGGTACTATGTACAATGAACTGACAGTGAAACTATGTATAGCAGGTCTAACAAGGAATACAGAGGGAAGGAGGATATATGAGCCTCTTTACTCCTCGTTTCACATACAATGCACATAGAGCAAAAGCAGCAGGGGCCAAGCCATGCTTTGATTATAATTGGTTGAAGTGGTTGTCTTTTGTTGAGAACCATACACAGAATGTGGTGCTGTAGTAAAGGTTTGCATAACAGATACTACTTGTTATTTCGCAAGGTCACGTGACCTGGAGAAATACTCTTTTTGCTTCATGTCTTCCTCCCGAATTTTACAACCAAACATGGCCTTATATCCGATTTTCTCCTCAGTGGTAATACAGATACACTCAAAAGTCGAGGCCGTCGCTTTGTCTGTCATATAGCATAATTATGCCACCACAACAAAACATCTCTGTTCTCACACATAATTTCAACAAAACTGAATGACTGTGTAACCTTTAATGTCGCCCTATATCGCCTACTCAATAGTTCCTTTTTTGTAATTGATTGTGCTGGTAGTTATTGGCCTGCACTTATAAATTCAAACCAATGCCGAAAATAAACGTTCATTTTCCAGGAAAAAACTGTGTTAAAAATGAACAAAGACACACGTACATGCCCAATTTATCTGCATGAAGTTCAAGATCGAGGATCAACATGAATTGTTATTATAGATAGGAATTCTTTCTTTCTTTCTTTCTTTCTTTCTTTCTTTCTTTCTTTCTTTCTTTCTTTCTTTCTTTCTTTCTCTTTCTTTCTTTCTTTCTTTCTTTCTTTCTTTCTTTCTTTTTCTTTCTTTCTCTCTCTCTCTCTCTCTCTCTCTCTCTCTCTCTCTCTCTCTCTCCTCTCTCTTTCTTTCTTTGCAGGCAAATTTGTCCGACATTTCATTTGAAAAGTATTACACATAGAAATTCGAAAGTTGGCATAATTATATTTCGGTAGATAAAGTCTCGCCTTTTGAAAAAGAGTTCATGCTTTTCAAAATTATGCGAATGAGGGCTGATAAAATATTTTATATACTATAGTAGATGTGGTTACAAGTGTATAGGAGTTTGATTATAGCAAGGTAAAGGTCATCTCAAATGTCAAGGTCATGTCAAGCTCAAACGTCAAATTTAGGCCAAAATGTCATTTTTGAGGTCAAGGTTCACTTCAGGAAGAGGTCATCTCAAGCTCAAAGGTCATTTTAAGGTCAAAAGTCACTTTCGATGGTGGCTAACTTCTAGCCATAACTTGGTCAATTTTTATCCAATTTTGATATGTTGGCCCCAAATTGTAGCTATTGTAACACTGCACATTTTTGAAATTACACGTGACCTCTAAAGGTCAAAAGTCAAGGTCATTTGGACCTTTGAAAGTTTCATCCAGTCAAAGGCTGGTCAATTTCCATCCAATGCTAATCATATTGGAGTCAAATTGTAGGTATTGCAACACTGCATATTTCTGTAAGAACATGTAACCTCAAAAGGGCAAAGGTCAAGGTCATTTGGCCCTTTGAAAGTTTCATCTTGCCATATCTTGCTCAATTTCTATCCGATTTGGTTCATGTTGGGCTTAAATGGTGGTTATTGTAACAATGTGCAATTTACATGTGACCTGTAAATGTCAAAGGTCAAGGTCATTTTGACTTTGAAATTTGCAACCAGCCAGAAGCTAAGTGTAATGTGAAGTACCAAAGGATGAAAGTTGTAGCATTTAATATTTACAACTTTTGAAAGCACACAGACAGATTTGCTTTGAAGCAAATCTTCTTTTCTAGTTGTCATTTAATTTCGTAGTGCGACTTCGTTATGGTTGTTATTACGCCAAATCATGTGACCTGGCAAAATACTCCTTTTGGTCCACAATTTTTTCCGAATCATGTTTTTAAGAAGTGACCTATATGCTATTTTCTGCCCATTATTAATTCACTAAAGAGTAACAGTTCCTGGAGCTGCCACATTGACGCTCCTATTGATGCTGAGCCCCCCCGTTATTCATCACGGAAAATTTTAAAAATGACCAGGTGACCAGGCATTTCTTTACCATTCTGAGGCTATGGCATGGAATTGTGTATCACCAAATTTGAGAACGGACGTTTTTCAATAA
The DNA here is from genome assembly GCA_964020975.1 of Hermodice carunculata. Taxonomy (NCBI): domain Eukaryota; kingdom Metazoa; phylum Annelida; class Polychaeta; order Eunicida; family Amphinomidae; genus Hermodice; species Hermodice carunculata. Next base: position 63,784,970 of record OZ026617.1, read on the forward strand.
AAGAAAAAGTTTGCCTCGCACGCTAATGATAAAGAGTGTTCCTTTTCTTTCCTTTCTTTCTCTTTTTGGCCTAGCACATCTCACATTGTCGTTATCATACCGAATTTCCCACATTTATTAACGTGCCAATCCTTCGATTCACTTGAATGGCCTCCATTGTCGCTCACCTAAGGTTCTATGGTGCCCAGTTCACTATGGAGTGTAGTAAAAGCTTAGGCCTATACATATCTAATCTAGGTAATTGCTAAAATGAGCATTTAGTTTTCACGGGATAAAATTGAGAAAAAAGTACATTGCACATTTCTCCGACTCTGGCCAGATCAAGCCAAACGTCTTGTTAGCCGGCATTTTTGACTTTTTTTTTTTTTTTTATTTTATTTTTTTTTATTGGAGTCCTACTTCAGATTGAAATCTGTTGACATATGGGTGCACATAAAATACAAAATTAACAATCAAGTTAAAATAAATATATACATAGACATTTGTTGTAAAAGTATGTATGCAGCGCCCTGGGCCACCTCCGACCAGGCTTATAGTAGTAATGCTTTACAACAGAATTAAAAAAATGTGTTACAGTTTCAAAATATGTTATGTGGTAATGACAGGAACTGACAGTTACAGTTAGCATCGTCTGGGCGAACCATGCGTTCTGTTCCCTAGAAATAGACCCGTTCCCTTCCAACGAGTATACATATGCATTGGCTTGTTTCGACAGGCTTGCGTTCGTTCCGTTCTTTATAACGGTACCACTGATCAAATTGAATTTTCAGACAGTTACCGAATATGCCGTTTATTTACATTCAAATCATCCTTGTGCATCAATACGCATGGGCATCAACAAGCGTTTCCCTGGACAGTAACACGTCACTGTTTGGGGTATCCCACATGTTGCATCATGTCCAGTACTAAATCTTCTTTTGTCCAAATATATCCTCAGAAAAATATGCACAGCCCAGAATATATATATATATATATATATATATATATATATATATATATATATATATATATATATATATATATATATATATATATATATATATAATTACATTCAATGATGAACAGCAAGCCTACCCTGTTAGAAGGGAGATTAAATTAGCGACATAAGACCCAGCATTTTAAACTGAGAAAATTTGTGTGATGAAAGTGAAATCGGCATTCAATGTTCCCACTCTTCGGAAAACTTCCCTTGGACCTTGTGTGGGACTGACTGTACTTCCACTACTCGGCGAAGTCTACTTTAGATTCAGCGAATGTATTTTAAGTTCTAAATTGAACGTATAGGACTACTCCTGCTTATGTAAATTTAGTTTGTGTTTGAAGAACATAACTATGGCTACATAGACCGTTAATTTTATTATTCGTTTTGTTAGTTTGGCAGGAATAATATGTTTTGACGTTTCATCAAAGATCTACCCGTACATATGAATAGGCCTACCTCCTAAAACAATGCGGGCCAAAGTAGGCCTGTAGCCCGAAAAAGGGGGGGGGGGGGTCACATGGTTCACGTGAATACCCCCCTCCCCCATTTCAACAAAGAGTTCTACCCCTTAAAAAATGGAACTGACTTGGAACTTTCACTTATAGGCCTACCTCGTGTTTAATGATACGGGCCAAAGCAGGCCCGAAAGGGGGGGGGTCACATGGTTTATGTGAACACCCACCCACCCACATTCACTAAAGGGGGTCCTTAACAAAAAATTGAACAGACTTGGAACCTACACTTATAGTTGAAGCATACAATACCATAAATTATGGTAACCCCAGTAGACCGTTCCCACCCACCCCTACCTTCCCTACCCCAACGGTAACGTCCACTGAGCTGCCACTTCTCACGCACATGCTTAGCCTGGATAAGACTTATCCTGTTAATGATGTCTGCAGTGTAAAGTTCCCATAAGGACCCTGCATTGTTCCAACTAATCCTAGCATATACCCATGCCATGGCATGGGCAGCCCCCATTGAATTGACTGTGATTGTCTCAGATGTTTGCAGTGTCAGAGTTTGCGAAAACAAACTCGCCATAACAGCATAGTGGCACACTGATGAGAAACTGAGAATTGACCGTTGTCAACACCAACCACATTATATGTGGGTTACAGTTTCAAAAGGAAAACTACGTTTCTTTGCAGTGGTGTCCTTTGAGTAATCCAACATGAGTCAAGTCTAAACGTACATATGGGTGCACCGTTGAAGAGGGACTCGATAAGTCAATGCTTGACTTTTTTCACAATCCATGTAAAATATTGTCTGTATTGTTTTTAAACTTCAATACAGCAGTATCCAACAGCCTGGCAAGGAGACGTCAGTTGTCTG
>OZ026617.1:63787486-63854986 GCA_964020975.1 Hermodice carunculata
CCTGAACAGTATTGTTTCTATACAGTTCCTTTGATCACTTGAAAAAAAAAGAAGAAAAAATAATTTGCCAACATCGGGCATAATGGAAATATGTTATTTTGTAACTGTTAAATAGACAGCGTGACGAGAACTCCTTTTCATTTTCCCATTTATGTAGAGCACTTGATAGATGGCAGCACCAGTCAACACGATTGCAAACCCTTCACCCGAGGCTGCCTTGTTGACGTTAAAACAATTTCGATTGTAACCAGCAGACATGAATTTTATGCCTTTTGTCTGATTTCAGGTAATGGTGGAGCCTGAAATTTTGCCGTGTTCTGTAGTCTCGAAAAAGAAACAAAACCTCACGTACACTACAGCCGGGAGGCACTGGTCTACGCCCGGAGCTGTCTGTGTTTAACTTACCATTGATACGTGTACTCCCCAGTAATTAGTTGACCTGCTGTACGTGATGAACATGCGCAAAATCGCCACGTGTCGACTTCGATCCACATCAAAATAGATAGTCTATCCACCCCCATCCCCGTGTATTGTGCATGTAGTGTGGTCATCGGCCTTTTGTAATATTGATCCACGTTGGGCATATTATACACCAAATAAGGGGTTGACTCAAGGCAAGATTTTGAAGGAATATGTATATATATAACCCTTGGGTTATCCACATGTAACTTTGCTACTGCCCATTTCCAGAAAAGACGGTGTGCTGTGAGTTAACTTAACGCAACCAGATGAATATATATATATATATATATATATATATATATATATATATATATATATGAATATATATATATATATATATATATATATATATATATATATATATATATATATATATATATATATGTATATATATATATATATATATTTGTAAACCGAATTTTCGCTCAAGAAGCAGGGTGCAATATGGTACGACACGAAAAGAATGATCCAGATCAAGACAATTTCCTCAGCGCCCTTTGGCACAATTTTTCATACAGCATCCCGACAACAGCTCTTAACTAACTCAATCTTGGCACCGGAAGAGTTAGCTGGTTCTACACTAAAGTGTTAAACGCTTTGATCGATAAATGCGTTTTCACGAAGACCTATAATATTCAATCCTGATCTAATGAAAAATAGGTAAAATGTCGTGGAAAATCAAGTAATGCTGTGGATGAGATAATGTACTTAGCATACTTTAGTTTTGATGAGTTAAGGTACTCAGCTTACTTTAGTTTTGGTGCAGTGAGTCATGGTGACAACCATTCGACAGGTTTGTTTACAGAAGAACCTTTCATCACCACGTGTGAGCTGATAAGCCAACATTTGCCTTCCGTTGGAGATTTAGACTAAATCCTAAGTGTATGGTGGTTCAAAAAATTGAAGACTTATTGCAGCCTTTTCATTTCTGTCAAAAAATATCCACCTTGTACAAATTATAACCGACGTTTTAATGTTACTGCTTCGAAAACGCACGACAAGGCCCGAAAACCGGCATTACATTATGTAAGCCCCTGTGCATCATGCAACACGCCGTTTACTTGCATTTGTTCTTCCACACGGGATGTGTTAATAAACGGGCATTGATAATAAAGTTTTGCATTGATTTTTGCATATTAGTATATAATCCATCTAATGCTGTTTAATATTTAACTGTTACAGACATGCAAGACAATCCCACAGGTTTGATTCACATTGAAAATCCACTTACGCAGTTTTCATTTCTTAAATCCACTCATTTGCTTGTATATCGTCCAATAATGTCTTTGGAGCAAAAACATCGTTTACCTTCTGTCAACAACCACGCGTGCATTGGGTAAAACTGGGAGTTGTATTCTGAAAATCAACGTTATCTGAAACTGCTACACACTGGGAGAGGAAAGCTACCGGCCTCAGACGTTTTGATAATATTTTGTACTGGACCAGTACCGCCAACTTGGCATATACAAAGGTCATGCACTTTGAACAATTTGACGAGAAACCAACTTTAAAACTTGATGGCTTCGTGGGAGTCAAAAGACGTCGCCGATAACGTTGATAAAGGATAATACTATTTCATGAATTGTATGAATTGAACAAAAGTTTATTCACTACATCACAATGCAAACATGATGTTATGTCAACACACGTACACACAAAGACGTCACCAATATACATGCAGCTGAAAAATCACAAATATATAAACAGCTGGAAAACCTGTGATACATATAAGTAAGTTTTTGTATTGCTCGAAAGGGTCATTCACAACAGTATTCACCTGCTAGAAGTGGCGCATTCGTGCAGCATAATATGAAAGTGATACAATACATAAGTGTACAAATAAGTGTTTACATTTATCCTGCTTAACCTGACCACGACCTAACCTACGTGACCTGTCTAACCTAGCCTACACAGAGAAGCGGCATGCTGCCTCTCAGTAAACAAACTTTTCCCACTTCACTTCAAGGGCTCTGCCCAAGCAGTACGGGTCACTCGTGTGGGTTAGAGAGCATGTGGAGTTCACTCATGCAAGTATCGACACAAAGCAAATAACAGCATACATGTTCAGGATACACCAAGACGCTTGTTTAGTTCATAATGTGACCACAGGTCACGTTTGTTTTTACATACATTTATATACGAATTTGCCAAGGGCGATAGACACAACGGACTCACGACAAGACATATTGAAGATCAGTTTTCTTGTGTGTCGAAATTTTCAAATTGGTCATGGTAGGTTTCGACAAAAATTGTATCTGTTTACTACACGTCTTGGACATTCTATTAGGAAATCTGCTTTATCTTCGACCATATTGAGATAACGTTTATGAGAGAGGCGCAATGCAAGTGGTATTTTGGTCTGGTATGTCATCCAAGTCCAACTTGTAAGCTTAACTTAGCTATATTGCTCTTATAAAGGAAGTGCTTTTTACGTTAACCCTTAAAGTGCTAATCACTGCTATAGTTGCTTTCTCATTACCATTAAACATATAATGGTTAAAAGATTCAAATTCCCCATGAAGATACCTTTCATTCAAATACCAGCAAGCCTAGTCTAAAGCAAAAAGTAGTCTTAGTCAACAGCTTTCCTCGGGACACTTTGCGCACAATGCGCACAAAGTGTCCCGAGGAAAGCTGTTGACTCAATCTTAAATAAGCACTTTAAGGGTTAAGTAGATAGGGTCCATACACATAAAAGACTTGTATGCTTTGTATGTGCGAAGTTATTGCTCTGGACCGACGTCTGAGAGTTGTTGTGAAACATATTCATGAATGATTTTCTAAAAATATCATACCATAATAAATTTAGAGCTGGCTTTTGGTGTAAATGATGATGATGATAATGATAATGATAACAATAATAATATAATAATGATATAATAATAATAATAATAATAATAATAATAATAATAATAATAATAATAATAATAATAATAATAATAATAATAATGATAATAATAATAATAATAGAAGACTGCATGTATAGAAACTATTAGAGTATATATTAATATATATCAATCGTATCTGTATCACCTCGACGCTGTCCCGCCCCGCAACACAGATCATTGGGTCCACCGGGATCGACTGCACTGCGTTGCTCCCGAGGGCCGAGCCCGGTACCCCCGAGTGACACCTGCAGTATTCCACAAATCTCTGATCTTGAGACCTCTGCTTGAGTCGGGGGGGGGGGGGGTTAGTCTGAGCTCATCTTAGCGTTCAAGACGGAGATCTCCCGTCAGATTTCTCGCGCATGCTTCAAGCATTTTACAACTTGGGTTCCGCAGGCCTCAGACTCATGATGGTTCCAATGCTCAACACAGGTAGAACGCCGAGCGAGATAAGTGTGCCTGGGCCGGGATAACTGCTGTATGGCTCCATATAAACCATCAGATGATGTACTTTTTCTATGACTTTGCAAACTGGACTACCTTTTTTGAAAGTGTTATAAGATCATCTATGTGTATGTTGCAGTGTATACGTCATGAATTTCCTTCGTATGCTTGTACACATGCAGGACAAGTGTACCAAACTGCTGTATATAACATGTAATAATCAACCTAAACAAAAATGCAGGCAGTGCCCACTTAAACTATGTTTATATTATTTAAATATAAGCAATCGTGGAACTGACTTATCCAAGCTAGGTTATACATCATTTCCGCATTCTTTGATGATAAATAAATAAATAAATAAATAAATAAATAAATAAATAAATAAATAAATAAATAAATAAATAAATAAATGGCGAATAATTGCAATGACGCTCAGCATATTTAAAGTGAAGTGAGATACGCTAAATGTCATATATTTTTTTGCAAAAGAATAAAAACATGGGCTTTTACATGCGATATTTTTTGTATTTCAAAAATAGCAGTTTTAAGCCAGCATCAAAAAGTGATTGTGGGGCTGATTGTAAAACATTATTGTGCTAAAGTGACCACAAACTGACGAGACAGAAGTTAAATTCTCAACATTTAAAGCTTTAATCATAATTTCTTGTGTTTGTAAGATACAAATGTGAATGGAATATCATGCGCTATTTGTGACTTCCATTTGAGAGCGCAGGTAAATACGGCAGTTGCAACGGACTGACACGTTCAAACATTTATAACTTTTTTCTTTCTAATAGAAGCTGTGATGCAAAATCAGAATGTGACGGAGGCGGATTGCTAAATATGATGTCCAACCAGCTCCAATGTGTCAAGTAGACAAGGTGGAGGAGGGCGTGAGAAATCAATTACTTGATAATGCAGTGATTTTTTTCCATGTCGGGTAGATGGCATTCAATATAATAAAATATGTGTAAATATAAATTTGTTGTTTTTTATTATCTTTTACACATTGACTTATATTTCTTGATGGTGTTGAATCAACGCCATATCAACGTTGATTCAACCTCATGTGTGTATTCGTGAAGCAAAATTAAATATCTGATGTTGTATCATTATTATAACATGACGCTGTATGAACGTTGTAATGTGACATTGTATCAACGATACGTTTCAAAGTTGTTTCAGCTTTCATGTGCAACCAAATTTCAACGTCACATCAACGTTGAAACATAACGTTGTTTCAAGGTTACATGAACAAATTTTGCCCACTGGTGAGGCCCTATTAGGACTGGATTGGGATTTCTGCATTCACGTATTTTACTGCATGACCACCAGAATCAGTGACTGTTTGACAGTGCAACTGTGGGCTGTGCCTTTGATTTTAATAGGTAGGCCTAGCCGGGCAACCATCAACAGAATACTGCCCGACCCTGGCCCTGGTCCGACTTGCACCACCCAACGCTATTCGCATCTCCAGAGGTACCAGAAATTAATGCACGATATGTCGTCCCCATACGGTTTCATTCACTCGATTACTGTTACCTTGTCACTGGTGCAGATCTGCTCTCGTACACTTAATCTGTCTTGAACGAGGCCTATAGCCTGTAGATCACGTGTGTGTTAGGTACAAAGGTGTGCTGCTGGTGAACATTACAAACCTTCAATTCAGAGCATTGAATTCTGAACCATTCGTGTCAAGGAAATCCCCTAATGTAGATGTATATAATTCACATATGCAGAAATCGAGGGTTAAAATAAATGCTGAAATAGAGTAGCACGTAGGAAAATACAGGCCCAGGCCCCTGGCGGGGGGTTCAGGGGATGGAGCCCCCCGAAGCTCTAGGGTTTTTAAGCATTTTGACGGGCACAAACAGCATTGACCTATCACTAAAATAACAGATATGGTGTAAGGGTTAATAGTTTCATTTTATATGATATTGACCCACAATCAAACTTTGATGACCAATACTGTGGGTTTTATTTTCAGAAACTTCTGCTGTTGAATTGTCATTAACATTGGAATATATTAGAGCTTATAGAGAAGATATTCATGCACATATATAAAACACAATAGTTCATTTGAAATGCAAGTGAAAATATGATTTATTGGAATGTATTACAATAGAGACCCATGGTAATTGTCATGTTTGATTCCGTTCTTGGAACACAGTACATCACTTAACCGCCTAATCAAAAAAAAAAAAAAAAAAAAAAAAAAAAAATATATATATATATATATATATATATATATATCAAATTTTGGGATCCCGTATTGCAGAATAAAGGCAAGTAAATCAAAAAGAGCTTACATGTCATAAATAAATGTATATGTATTACATACGTCATCACCAAAACTCTAAGGCAGGGTAAATATGAGCTTTCCTGTTCTGTCTTATGTAGCATACAAATGTATAGCTATATGAATATGCTTTTAATTTAGCACCAACAATTCCAGGAATTTAATTCTAGCACCTTCAAAATTACTAAGTAATAATTAGTTAATAATACTGCATGTTTGTGTCAAATTTGAACATAATCCATTGTGGCACTTTCAAGATATTGCAGTTACATGCCATTGGTCAAACTGACTGTAAATAGGCTGCTCACTGGAACCACAAAATAGGCCACACTGACCAAAAAATATAATAAGCTGATCTTAGTCCTAAGATCTGTTTATTATATTTTTCCTACAATGCAGTCCATGCAAAAAGTACCAGTCCGAGTCGGTTGGTTTTTACCGCCAAAAAATTATCTGGACCAATAGAAAATGCTGGCAAGTGACATGTTAAAGTACTGGGACTTTTGAAATTTGAGTTAAACGAGTGATATGCGAAAAGAGTTTTCACTCAGACTTACAATGCACCTCACAACCAAATTTTGGAAAAAATCATCCTTTTTTCTTTTTTCTTTTTGTTTTTTGTAGAGGATATTCTGTTCAACAAATCTAAGGCCGAAAAGGTCTCAGTGACCTAAATATCTCTGTATCAAAATTGGAAAAGAAAACAAAAATCCCTGGAGATCCATAGAAGAAATGGAATCACAAAAAAAAATCTCCAGATGCATAACAGGAAACGTAGTGCCTCCATTTCCCAACCCCCCACCCCACCCCGGCACAGGGGGCATAGAAAAATAATAATAAAAAAAACTAATCTGTAAACTATTCTACTGAACAAACAAACTAAACCCTCTGTGCACATTTTCGTATACTATTTTAAAATCCTGTTAGGTTTCATAAATGCAGACCAAATAGTTTTGGAGATATATGATTATGACACAAGGTTCTTTACTGAAAATTTTGCATTTTGCCACGTTTCAAACCGGAAAAGAGCTTCGCGGGAATCTGTGGCCGTGCAATGCATCATGGGAGGCTTTCACACTGGGCCGGCTGTGGTCGCAGGGAAGCACGTTGGAGATGAGTGCTACTAGTGATATCACAAGGCCGACTGGAGGGGAGAAGAGTCCTGTGAACCCTAACCCCCTATACTAAACCCGCATCCCCCGCCAACCACCAGACATTGTCTGACCACTGGAAGGTCTATTAATTAAAAAAAAAAAATATTTATTTTTATAAGGGAAGGGGGGGGGGTTTGCGGGCGCACCTCCCGCACTCCCCCCCCCCCCCCCAGATCCGCGCCTGGAATACTAGTCGGAAATTTATGTTTGCTAATACAATTAATTCACATGTTACACAGGAGCTGGTAATTTCTCTACTGTTTCCCATTAAAAGTCAGAAACTCGTGTGAGGATGAATACTTATGACTTATATATGGAAACTGTCGGCCTAATTCCATATAGAGACGATCAAACACAGAAATACCCGGGCTATTTTGTTCTGTTTACCAGGTTATATTATATATATATATATATTTATATATATATATGCTTTTAATTTAGCACAAACAATTCCAGGAATTTAAGATAAAAAGTGCGAGTCTACATTGATAGAATCAAAGTTTATGGAGAGCCTCCTGATTAGTCTTTGTGTACTATTAGGCAATCCAGAGAAAATAAATGTTTATAATAATTATGTCAGTCTTTATCTGTGATAGACAGAAAACAAGGGCTCCGGCTACGGCTCGCCTTCATTAAGTCAAGGTGTACGAGTATGTGATTTGCCCTCTGTTCACAAAATTCACTATGAAAAAAATATCGGTCAATCCAAACAACACAAACATGCTGATAACTTCATGTTATAGTGTAGCTGAAACAATGGGATAATTACAGGTTAATGACTTGCCAAAGGGGTGAGCACAATAAAACCAAGAACTATTTAGTACGATGAGCTGTTAAAGTGTATTCACACCTGGCAGAGGTGCCTTGACGTGCCTTTCAGAACACGGGACCCAATAGACCTCCATCTAGAGTCCAATGATTCTGAGGCGTACGAGAGAGCTCTGTTCTTAAGACAGATTCAGCACAGCTTAAAGGTCGAAAATGGTGCTTTAAGCACAGACGCCTCCCTTCGTCGGCCACTAGGATGGCAGAGGTCTGTGGAACGCTGAAAACCTGACATTAAACCGGATCTGGTGTGGGTCAAATGAACGCAGCTGACAGACACACCACTCCGCATGGGCGACATCAAAAGGAAAGACTTTAGGTCCGTACCAGCAAAAAGTTTTCCTAGAAGGGATAGACTACTATACAAATGAGTTCTTATTGCAGTCAGAAGGATCCTCTTGTTGTTCTTACAAAAAAAAAAGTTTCTATTGCTGATATCTTACGTGTGTGGTTTAATTTATTGGAAAATATGAGTTTATCGGAGTCTAATTCAGCCAAAAGGGACATATCGGTTAACGTACTATACATTTGTTGTCGTTGGATTTCATAGACTTTGCAAGATGTTATCAAATGTACTTCATTGTCCAAAGTATCACAAGTTTCACACAATCTTTCTTTCTTCCAACGGATATTTATGTGATCTTTTTACATACTGGTTGCAATTTCCATGTAATGTGCGGTTATTCTAAAACGTGCAATATTTTTCCTTAGTTTGCGGCCTTTAATTATCAATAAATAGCCACCCTTCTCGAAATTAGCTTTTAATTCATCCAATATCATCGTGGCGTAATTTGTGTCAATATCTATACGTTTATGTCAGAAAGTTTATTACATCATCGGTTTCATCAGTGTTCATTACACTTGATAGGTGCTTGTTAATGCTTCATCATACTGTGACACTGAGGTGTTGTTCGTGTTCAGCATGCTGTATCTAATTGGTGAGCGGTAGAGGTTATGTACACCCCCACCTCCCGCATCGGAGCTACTACTTTGCTTCGTTTTGTTTTCCCCCTTCGTTCTTGGGACTGTATTCTTTGGACTAAACTGTAGAAACCATGGGTTACATTTATTGCATGAAATAGCCACCAGCTCTAGATACAATTCAGGCACGATATGCAAAATATATAACACGAAGCATGGACAAATATGAACACTTTTCTCTTTGCATGAAAAGTTACCTCAGAGTCATGCCCGTGACGTTCCTTTAAACTTGGGACAAGAATTGTTTATGTATTCACAATTTTTTCCCCCTGTGGAGCCCAATATTACTGAGGTACATTTAAGATAAAGATGGATATGTGTACTTCAGTCCATGCGTAAAGTGCATCTTAATTGTGCACCGGATGGGCTACAACCCCTTAAATTCCCCTAACAGGAAAAATGACCATGCTCAACAGGTCAATTAGCATAATTAAATCTTGGGGAATTGACCAGTGATGTTATCAATACCGAAGTTGGCCTGAGAAGTACTCATAGTGACACGAGTAGAACTGTTAAAGAAGTGTCATCAACATGGTCACTGTGCATTGTACAGTTAGCGATGACTGGTAATCTTTTTTTTTTTTTTTTTTTAATTTCAGTATTATATATAATTTAGGTTAATTTTATGTCTGTACATATTGAGTACTCTTTATCTTAATACAAGGCCAATTGAAAATTATCATGATGAGATGGTTTACCATCTTTGAATAAAGTTATTACTACTAGTACTACTGCTACAACTATTATTATTATTATTATTATTATTATTATTATTATTATTATTATTATTATTATTATTATTATTATTATTTTTATTATTATTATTATTATGTCACTTTGGTGAGAGAAACGGAAAGCTAGGTGTCTAAGTTAAATCATGTATAAGGTAACCTCTTAAATAGCATCGGTGCAGTCTCTACGCGTGACATTTGACAGTGTGATCTGTTAAGTGTAGGGCCCACTACAAGCTAACACCACACGAGACCGCCGTTTAGTGCATTGCGTGCCCCGCGCATGAATGCGCCTATTTATTGATCGATTTGTGTTGACATTAAGATGATTGTTTTCACTTTAAATGAGACGACTACATCAAAAATAAATTATACGTTGGGGGTAAGACTATATCCCTATGCAATAGTAGACAAGATAAGAATGACAATTGTTATAACCTGTATTCTGTAATGTTGTTTCGTCTCTTCTTCAGCTGCGGAGGTTTACGCGCTACAGTAGGTTCTGCAGTGAGCGGAGAAAAATGCCATTGTACCCAGACGAACAAACCACTAAATCACAAGGAATTTACAGGCAACTACACAAAGAATGGTCGTTGATAAGCATGATATGTGTGAATTACATGTTTCATTGCATGTGTAAGTACCCCTGGAATATCTATCTATAGTTTTGAAACATATAAGAATAATTTCGTAATCCAAGAGACCTCCACCGAGAGACCTTTGATTTCAAAGCGTACGAGAGAGCTCTGTTCTAAAGACATGTTCAGCATAGCTTAAAGGTCGAAAAGGGGCTTTAAGCACAGAAGTCTCCCGTCATCGGCCACGAGGATGGCAAAGGTCAGTGGAATGCAGAAAACCTGACCTAAAACCGGATACTGGTGTGGCTCAAAGGAACGCAGCTGACAGACACACCACTCCGCCTGGGCAGGCTTAGATGAAAGACTTCAGGTCCATACCAAAAAGCAGGTTTCCTAGGAGGGATAAACTACTATACAAATGAGTTCTCATAGCAGTCAGAAGGATCCTCATATTGTAATTACGGGTGAAAAGTTTTTGTTGCTGATGTCACTGGTGACTTGTTTCGGCGTTAGTAGATGCGTTTGGGCGTTTCAGAGCGGTTCCCAGCGTTAAACAGCATTTGCCAGCGTGAGACAGCATTAGCCGACGTTACAAACGCTGGGAGACACTAAAATCCAATTAAGCCTTTTGGAGCTCGGCGTTTCCAAGCGTTAGACGGCGTTTCCCAGCATTGACACCCTTTCAACGCTGACAACCGCTGGGCAACGCTGACTAACGCCACTTACCCCTGGCAAACGTTCTTTAGACCTCTTGACCAGCAAACTCACTGGAATACATGTAAAATTTGAATTCAGTTGAACTGGGATGAGGAGGGTCGATGGAAATTTGTGTCTTTTACTTCTACTAACCCTCAATATCCTTTTATTTTTCATACACATGGGCAATAAAACATAATTATCTTAAATATTATGATGATGCTTTATCCATTTAGGTGTATGTGTTGTGAATGAGCGTACTCATGATCACTGATATTTTGGTCACCACAATCTTGTTTACAAAGTAAATACAAACAACAACCCTGTTTTTAAATCATAATTGATATAAACACAGCACAGCAATTTCTTATTGTATGCTCAGCACAAGTCAGCAATGTATAGCTTTGGGCTAGCATAGATGTGAGTCCGGATGAATACAATATAGAGGGCCCACAAGGGGGAGTTGTGATCACGATTCACAGAAAATTTAAATGTACTTTCGCGGCTAAATCCAAATCATAGAAATTACAGTTACGTAAATAAATATTTATAATCACGAATCACGTTAAATAATCTTTGATTTACAGTGAGTGCACGAGAAATAAATATAGAATAATGAATCACGCAAATACTTATAATCAGATAATCACGAAGAAGCGAAAATAGTCTTCGATTTCACAGTTCACGAAAAAATAAATATAGACGATAACGTATCACGCAAATACCCCTTGGAACCCCTCAATATACTGAATGTATTATTAAATGCTGATTTCTTCATTGTTGCATGTGCCAGCTGTAGGCTTATGTTGAGTACATCAAAACTGACACAGCTGCATTTCATTTTTTTTAATGAAAATGAAGACAGTTATATTGACCCGAGACTGGCATCGACAAATGAGAGAGCAGTACCTGCACATGACCACGTCCAAGTAGGTCTATAAATCAAGATGCACTGGTTTTATACATTGTATAAAATGATTGCGCTCTTTGGTATACATTTTTCAACTATCTTATCATATAGTGCAGTACATAAGGTCTTGGCATACATGTACATGTACATATATATATATATATATATATATATATATATATATATATATATATATATATATATATATATATATATATATATATATATATATATATATGAAAAGGTACTGCTCTATCATATATGCACCTGGATTTACATCTATGCTAGCCCAACGCTATACATTGCTGACTTGTGCTGTACATACGATAAAAAGTTGCTGTGCAGTGTATAAATAAAAATAATTTGTAAACAGTGTTGTTTGTTTGTCTTTACTTTGTAACCAAAATTGAGGTGACCAAAATATCATTGATCATGAGCAAGGTCTTTCACTACACATACATCTCAATGGATAAATCATCATCCTAATATTTAAGATAATTATGTTATATTGCCCATGAGTATAAAAAATAAAAGTTTCTTGATGGTGAGTACAAGTGCAAGACACAAATTTCCATGGATCCTTCTCATTCCAATTCAACTTAATTCAAATTTTGCATGTATCCCAGTGAGTTTGCTAGTTAAGAGGACTACAGGGCGTTTCCCAGCGGTAGCCGGCGTTACTCAGCGTGTCCCAGCAGTTGCCAGCATTGAAAGGGTGTCAATCGCTGGGAAACGCCAACCAACCCTGGCTAACGCTCCAAAAGGCGTAATTGGATTTTGGCGTTTCCCGGCGTTAGTCGGCGTTTCCCAGGGTTTGTTGCGCCGGCTCACGCTGTCTCACGCTGGCAAACGCTGTGTAACGCTGGGCACTGCCCCGAAACGCATCCACTAACGCCGAAACAAGCTACTAGTGTATTTAGTGTGTGTCATTTTATTTTATTGAAAAAATGGGTTAACCTGAATCTAATTCGGCAAGAAGGGACATATCGGTTAATGTACTATAATTTTTTTTCATTTGATTTCATAAACTTTGCAAGATGTTATCAAATGTTCTTCATCATCCAAAGTATCACAAGTTTCACACAATCTTTCTTTCTTCCAATGGAATTTTATGTGATCTTTTGTACCAACCGGTTGCAATTGTCATAAAATATTCAGTTGTTCTTAAACGTGCAACATTTTTCCTTAGTTTATAACCTTTAACTTTCAATGAATAGTGCCCTGCCTCGCAATTAGATTTAAATACATACCATATCATCGCAGCATTATTTGTGTCAATATCTTCCCGTTTATGTCAGAAAGTTTATTATATCATTGGCTTCATCAGTATTCATTACACTTGATAGGTGCTTATTAATGTTTTATCATACTGTGACACTGAGATGTTCGTGTTAAGCATGCTGTATCTATTCTATATCCCTATGCAATAGTAGACAGCATAAGGGTATTAATAGGAGAGATCTTGGTTAGTTCTAAATTCACCTAAAGATGGTGCTGCCCATCATATTCGTGGCTGACTGCCCACGTCTTGTGGCCACTTTCCATGCTCCTCACCTTTCGGAATATAGCAGGTATAAATTTGACCTTCTGTATGTTATCAAATAGGCTTTAAACTTTCATTTTATCACACCAGGGTGTAATTGCAGTATAAATATATATGTACTTCAGGTAGATTAGTTATAAATACAAAATCCTTCCTCGAATGCAGGGTGAAACTTTCAGGACCTTAAGGTTCACTGTAATGTAATGGGCTTTGCTGACCCACTTTTACACCTGACCTCAAATGGCATGGGTTGCAAGGTGTCACAAATATGCATTATGGGAATGAAAGGCTGTGTGTCAAGAAATTAAACTAACCCAGATTACCTTTATTGGTACTACCGCCATCCTGTAATGTTTTTAATTTTGTCTCTGTTCAGCTGCAGAGGTTTACGCACTACAGTCAGTTCTGCAGTGAGCAGAGGAAAGTGGTGGTGTACTCAATCGAGCAAACCACTCAAATGCAACGAATTTACAGGCGAATACACAATGAATGCTCGTTGACAAGCACACAATATGCGAATAATATGTTTCATTGCATGTGTAAGTTAACTGTGCAATTACTATGTGTACTTTTTGAAACACGAGAAAAATGAGGTATAAAGATTTAGCGTACCTTATAAAAGTGTATGTTTTGGTAATGATGTGAGGGATAGCCAGCCTGCATTTGAATATGGTCAGTTTGTTGAGTGGTTGAGCGTTTTTGATTGATAACCTATATATCCATTTTACAGATTCCATCTTTAGACTGACAGTGTTATTCCTATGGCTAGTAATTGTACAATTCTTTATATTTATTTCACTGTGTATATAAATTTTCGGTAAAGCTGTAAAATGGGAAGAACTTTCATGATTAATGTTTTAAGTTGATATTTAGGTATATTGATGACCCATTAAGCATGAAAAATCAACACTTTTGGAGAGACATTTCACAAATATACCCTGATATTTGGAATAAAAAAAAACTACAGAAAATGACATGGAATTCTCATTTCTAGAAATGATTATGAATAATGATAATGGTGAATAAAAGTTTAAATCATATGATAGACGTGATGACTTTAAATTTTACATAATAAATCATGCCAACACGGATAGCGATATTCCACTTTGGCCAGCTTATGCTGTCTTGTGTCAAGGATAACTGCCTTTGCTGAATTATGCATTAATTTTGACAACTTTGACTCCCATCAGTTACTTTTTTTTAAAATGTGTGAAACAGGGATATTCCAAGTTGGGTAAAGATGAAAATTTATAATGCATATATATATATATATATATATATATATATATACATCGGATGCATTTGAGGTGTTGCGAAAATAATGAAGTTACTATGCAAACATAGCAATTGTAGCTGACATGTAACATTATGCGTGTATGAGGCAAGATATTTCTTAAAGTTGACAGTTGGTACCATTAAATCCATTCCAACTATTCGTAACTCTTTTGGCGGAACCTGTCTCTAGCCAGAAGAGAATGTTTTCCTTCATGCTGCCTTTCACTTCATTCACTGATATACAAATATTAATCATAAAGTTGTTGGTATGTTTAACTTGAACCTTTGGATTCGACTTTGCTTGTTTGATGACTGATTGATTTTGATCATGGATGGTTCTTGTTTCTTGGCTTGTAGTTGCAGTTTGTGTGGCATTGTTGAAAACTGTTCTCCGCCTCTACTATCCACGGCAGTCTTTATTTTTATGTTGTCAATATGACATTTCACCATCTTTAAATATTCAATGAAAAATGTATTGCTTGGTAGCCGGGATTGGTAGATATTCCTGTCCTGCTTTTATGTCAGGTGATATTCATATTGATAGGTGTGTCGAGATTTGGACATTGTCAATTAACATGGACTGATTTTCAACCATGCCATTGACACATAATGGTCTCGTACCACTAGTAAAGAAAATAACCGATACAAATCATTGCTGAACAAGAAACTGAAGCACCGCGTGTAGACCGAGGCCTATGTTTCAGCCGTAATGGAAATAAGAGAGAGAAAAAAAAAAAAAAAAAAAAAAATACAGGTTTGTTACAATTTCGAAAATGCACATTTTAGCCGCAAGAGTTGACATCGGGCCACATTTGGGCTTCAGTTTTCCAGGACCAGCCTTGCAGAATGCATGAAGAGAAAAATAAACCTATATGTGTGAGGCCACATTTGGTGCCAGGACACAAAGCCCCGTTTAATGGGGCTTCGCCGCACATTTTTGATAAACGTAATTAATTTTGTCGGCAGAAGAAATATCAGATCAATACAATGCTATAGATTTAATGGAAATACTCCCTACTAACCGAACAATAAAATACTATAAATTTACTGGCAGTGTCCCACAGCGTGGAATATAATACGTCTCATCAATGTTCTATGTCAATAATAGAGGTCAAAGATATGAAGTCATTACACGGACTTAGGTCCATACACAGTTGCAATTATCACCAACGCGAGGGACAAAGGAATGTCTGCACGGTTCATTTTAAATCATACCGACTAAAATGCTTTCATCTACGTACTCAGCAAATGGAAAAGGAAATGTAGCGATGATAGATATCATATCTCAAACAGTTAAGAAATGTTAACCTAACTGTTTCCAGTGCATGCTTGAACTGAAGAAAAATATTTCTGTTGGATCTTCAAATATTGCAATAACCCTCGACTGGATTGGTATATTCTGTTTCCAGCACTGGTGCTGTTATGGGCAGTGAATGCAATGAGTGTGAGCCATGCTGTAGGAGGTATTATTGGAACAGCTCTCTTGAGTTCACCTCTCTCACGTATCTTTTCAGATGGAATCCCATTGAAGTAAAATGGCATTGCTTCAATGTCATTAACAATAATGTCATTTTCGTCACAAATAAATGATTCTTCTATGTGAAGTAAAGTGCGTCTCTGTTTTATTTATCGATTCAGATCTATTCAATTTCATTTTTTGTTCTACATTTTGAAAGGAATGAATTCCATCTTCAAACAAAGAGGTGTATACATTTCTCTGTTTTCGTTCGTCATGGTTTCCCATACTTACTTTATTTCTTTTCGTCTTTACTCTTAAATGTTTTGGCACAGTTACCTCATTGCCCTTGTTTTAGTTTTAAATATCTTGACACTGTTACATTAATGATTTCTGGTTTTATTCTGAAATGTTTTCCGTAGGTACTCCATTGCTCTATCCTATACTTTAAGGACTGTATCGCAATTTCAGGTTACCATTGATTTAGGGTGGCCAAGGCATATGTTTTGCCATGCATTTGCGTTCGGTACGTTGTCAACTTTCAAATTTACCATATTTCATGGTCAACATTTGTCAATTATCAGTTCCTGTAAGGTGCACAGCTTCTGAATCATTGCAAGAAATAGAGCTACAGCTCTGAATAACATGCTGTATTTGGTAGTGTTCGTTTCTTTACATTTATACATATTTTCAATTTTTTTCAGTTACTATTTCTTACGATTTCGAAAATGACACTGGATCTGACAAAGTTGAGATGGCATTCGGTTTGGTCTCATCATTATCATTGAAAACTGTTGTCCTCTCTTATGTGTCTCTGATGAAAGCTTTGTGTGCCATTCTAATTGGATATGGCTTCGTGCAGAAGTGACCTGGACTCTTTACGTTTTCACAGTTGACCTTGGTGATAGATCAGCTGTGATGATGCAGCTTTTTCTTAATGGTGTGGCTCAAAGAGAGGATGAAATAGCCCTTCAAATGATCTAAAGTTACTATGGATGCAATTTGATTTAATCTGGAGGTCTGTTTGAAAATCTGTACAATTCTGATAAAAGGTTAGAGAACAATCCTATATTGACTGAGATTTCTTGGAAAATTAATCAAGCCTGGCATCTGGTCACATTGAGCAACAACATTTTCTGAACCAAATTTCTCATGATTTTGCTCATGAGAGAAGTAAGACTGAAAGCGTTCATACACCATGCCTTTAATTACATGTCTAAAACACACCGAATTGTATAATCATGTTGTTCGGATTCTTGTTGATGGTCATTTTAGGCTTTAGATGGATTGATGTTCGTGTTGGTGTCACTTTGTGGACTTGTATGGATGATGGACATTGTTGAGACGATGGTTGCAACTGGAACCTTTTAAATGCTGATTTTTTTTGATACTTTCAACAAATGAGGAACCTGTGCTTGCAAATTCTCTGATGTGCTGCGGATTTTGGTCCCTTTTCTTGAATTGTACGGTCCTATATATGATGCACCTGTTCAAGCCAATTACTAAAATAGGCCTATGATTTCAAACAAAACTTTTTGCATTCTGTCATGTTAAAACTAGACATGGCTTTTTGACCCTATGGACCTTTGCACATGGACCCTTTTTGGTACGGACGAACTATAAATTTATGTGATTCAGCTATATATACCAAGAAACATTGCCTTTGGTCGGAATTGACATGGATTTTTTTCATTAGGACTAGGGTTTGGATATAGTAATGACACTGTCTAATTCCAAGCATGCTGAGGAATGGTTGATGACATTGACCCTGGAGCAAAAAGAAAAGGATGTGCATCTTGATCCATGTGAGTTTCCGTATAGCTTTTTGCAGTAGCATACACCACGATAACCTTTTGGCCGCAGGCTGCGGCAGTCAGCGGCATCCAGCCGCAGCCTGCGGTACCGCCGCTCGCTGCCACAGAAGATACATAGGGGCCTTTAGGGATCAGCGGCACTCGGCAGCAGGCCTTTCTTGATTATATTTCTACCGCTGTGTACCCCAAGTCTGTCAATGATGCCTACCATAGCATTTGCAATTAAAAAAAAACAAAAGCAAAACAAAAAAAAAACAAAAAAACAAAAAAAAAAAAACAAAAAAAAAAAACAAAAACAAAAAAACAAAACAAAACAAAACAAAACAAAAAAAAAAAAAAAAAAAAAAAAAAAAAACAAAAAAAAAAAAACAAAAAAAAAAAAAGATGCATCTTAACCGAGAATTAGCCGACGCATGATATTCTAGCAAGCTAAATTGGTTTCATTTATTCTGTGGATACAGCCACATACATGTTAATGCAGAGGAATCATTTGCAATTGTAGCACAGTTGGCCTGTCCTTCCTGTCTAATTTACATATACATCAAATTAACTTATACACTCACCTGCACCGCTATCTGCACACACACACAAACAATCTTGCACACATGTGTAACAGATGTTTATGTTCTGTGTAATAGATTCCATCAAGAAATTGCATTGAAACACTTACCCTTCACCCCCCCCCCAAATGAATGAATGGATGGATGGGTGAATAAATGAAGGATTTTTCCTTTTTTCAATACCTATACATGCACTTCAAAAGAAGAAGAAAAGTTCAAAAGTAGTTTCCATTGGCTAGTTGCCACTTATATGAAAACCCGCCAGTACTTTCGAACCTGTATCCACTATCGGGGCGACTTTCTCCACTTAGCTTCTTCTTTGACGGAGTGGGTTGCTTGGCACTCAGCCTATTGCTGACCCTGAATGCACTGCCTCAGGTCGACTTCACTATCTGATATAAAACCCGTATTCTGGGGCTTACAACTTGTAACCGTTTGTCGTTGTAATTACAATTTCAGGTAATGCTCAGTCTGGAAAAGTCCATTTATATATTGTGCATTACATTCATTCAACAAATTAACCTTCCTTTAACACTAACCGCCCATATATTTTGAAAAGCTATCTCTTCAAAATATCCAATCGACTTGGTTGCCATTATGAAATTTGACAATTCCGCACCCAATGCCAACGGTTTTCTTAAATGAACATTGGACGATCATGCTGAGTGGGGGTGGGAAGAAGGGTATTATATGTGAAACCAAAAGTATATATTTTTTTCAAATATTTCAGAGCACCAATAATGTTATGGAAAATGCTGTGGCTGCGATTCATTTTGATATTCACATCAAATGTATTTTTGGGCAATGTTGAAAATGGAGCTCGCCACCACATAACGACGAGGCGTCGTGTCGCATTTGGATTTGTAACTAACGACGTTAACTACTTCAGACCAAACCGAGCAAGCGGATTAAAGTTCAGATAGTAAGTCTACTTTTAAAATACGTTGACAACCGTTTCGCTTTCACACTCAGAGAACGGACACCTGGAACATAGCGATACTACATACCGATACCGCGCCACCATGGTACTATGCATTTATTAGCTATGCTTTTTCCCCGGCCCAAGTTAACCGTCCAGACAAGCTAAAATAAAATGCTGTGTTTGATTTTACTTTACTGCAAAAATCACGGCACGTTTGCCAGCATTTCCGAACTTGCAACTTGGTTACAGTCGATTAGAACGACCGCTTTTGTACGGATGGTCGTTTGTGAGGCAATTTTGCTGGTCGTTGGCATATATGTAGGTATGTCAGGGAGTGGGCGTGGACTGTGCCTCTCCTATCTGTCACATGTTAAATTTGCCCAACTTTGAATAGTGGCCTTGTGATTGAATATTTTATTCGCGGTGCCAATATTACATTAGTTCGATCAAGAATTGTGTTTTTATCAATATATAAATCACGGTTTCTTGTTACTGCGTTCATTTATGCGTAAAGCGGGAATTTTTACGAGACTGGTCAAACGCGCTTGTCCGTGAAGTACGCCATTTTGCACAAAAATGCCCTAGGCCAAGTATCGCTCATGTGATCGTTTCTCGTTTTGTTTGTTTTTTCTCGCGCTCAGCCTCACACGTGGTGTATCTTTTGAGTTAAGATTGGGCTATGCAATCGGAAAAACAATTAAAAAGTAATTTTTGGTGATATTTTAGCCATTTTAACGGCATCATCTCTAAAATAGGAATCCAGAGAAGTTTGTGAATAGAAAAATTTGGAAAAACAGATCAGAATACTTGATGAATTTTGGAACGAAATTGAATGAGTGCCGACAGCAAATGCGTGCAATTCGTTTAAAGTGTGTTGAGCGATAATACAACATATGCCCATTGGAAATACTACATACATTATCTGCCTTATAGGCCTACTTATTCATCTGGAATTAGAGCCATACTCACTGGAGGCGTTTGTGTTGTGTTATAACAAAAAGAGTTAACCTGCATCAACAAGCCCCAATGTACCATGGAGAACAGCTTTAAAACATCTCTAGTATGTCCGTTTGTCGCTGAGGCAGTAATGCTCTTAAATAGTCCGCTGGATCATTTATAATTATAATGCAAACTCACCGTTGCACAGGCACTTGAACAAATTTCTGTTTTACACATAGCGCCTGATTTACATTGAAGTTTAACTTTTACCTATGATCCCTGATTTGCATTGGAGTTCCATATAGCCCCATGTCCGCTTGAAAAAGATACAGAAATCAACTTTGTCCCTCGAAGAAACACAAATAGTCTCTCATATATACCGACATGTATGCAATTTTTGTAATGAAATTGGTACACCAGACCCGGCAATTGTTGGGAGTATTCTTTTAACATTTCCATTAGAATAGCATACCATTAAGGGGCCAATCCCTGTATTAGGGATGACAGACAATGGCGGGGTGGGGGTGGGGGGTAAGTGGGTCAGCACTGAGAAAAATATAAATGTTCGCAGTGCCACACCTTTCGTGTGGTTCTTAAAATAATGTCTCTACGCTCCATAGCCAACAGTCACTCCTTACATCTAAATCTATAATGTAAATAATCAATATTAATACCTTTGATGCAAACATTTTTTTAAAAATGAAGGCTTCAATAAATATTATTCACGTTTGATGCTAGCATTTAAAAAAAAAAAAATCAAGGCTTCAACAGCTAGATGAATTTATGAACGGTAAGATACTATATTGTATCTTACAATTACATGGATATGAAATGAACACAAAGGTACGGTAGGTCTGATTGTCATATCCTGCAAAAAAGCTGCAGTTAAGATCCCCCGATTATCATCACATGAATCGGAAATAAACCTGGTGCACAGAAAATCAACTAAAATATTTTGCTATTTGATAAGCTGACAAAGAAAAGTAAGAGCCGTCTGCGTCAGATTCAACATGGCATGGAATCGATGGTCATAAATGATAGGTACAGGCTGCAGAGTGAAAAAGGCGTCCCAAACTAGCTTCTTTAGAGACAGTTTTTTAAGATCCCACACTTGAAGATCATTCTTCAAGGATCTCATGCCTCCTCACCCGGACCTACATTTCACGCTCTGGCCTGTGTATGTCTGAAAGCCGGACGCGATTTTCATGCTCTTGGGCGTTAACGTCTTAAAGTCGGCACCGGCCTGTCCAATGGTTGGGTGGATCTCGCAGGAATACTCATCTCATTTGTTTTAACATAGCGACCGTTACTACGGGTATATATTTGAAGGGCCTTATGGCCTGGTATACGCATTTGCTTTATTCGGTATGTACTTTGTACCATTTTTACACACAAAATAAATGGATTATGGATTTTAGTAACGCTTGACCCGGCTAGTAATTCTTGAACTCTCTATGGCCCCTCCAGAAAATGATAATAATTTTATTGTTAAACTGCCCGCTTGTGGTCTTCATACGAAATATTAGAGGTACTTTAGTGGGATCGTGTGGACGGACGCGTTTATCACTGGCCAGGAAAATGTCTCCTTAAAGGTAATGGGAAATGGCCAGAAAAAGTGGGCCTTTTTTTTTTTTTACTTCATGGGTGGGCTCTTTAGCTGAATTGTCACAATACAATGGTCACGTGATAATAAAGTTTTCTTTCATCTCTGTTTCTGGGCCGGGCATGCCACGGTGACATTGGTTGAGGTGTTACCCACTTTTTGTGCTGACAAAAGATTCTGTATACTGGCCTGCCCCATGCATCTCATTAACATACAAGTAACTACCTGTTGGAAGCAGCAGTTCTCATTACCTTTAAAGGAAATTCGCAAACTTAAAAATGTTGGGATCGTCGAAGACGCCCATTTACGAATTTTGACTCCATAAAGGCAGCCTTTACGTTTCTCAACAAATGATTTTACGCTCCCCGAATATTCCATGCAGCACAGTCCTTTCATCGCTGGTCTTAGTGAAACCAAGATGACAATAATATGTATCGACTGCGTTCTAAACAGAGGTATGTTTTCTAAGAACACACAAATAGCACACAAACAGCTGAAACTAGTTAATCAAGCTCGGTAGAACAATGAGGACGGCGGGCCTTAAAAAGAGCTTTTCGAACCTTTCCTTTCAGTCTTTTTGTCAACAGGATACAATTGCCCCAATGACAGGAATATGGATATGTCCAAAATACGCATGGTCATATTACTGCAGACGACAAAAAGCTAATAGCAAATATGTACCAAAGGGCAATTTAAAATGATTGGTATGTTCCAGGATCATCTCATTCCAGAGCGCTTGTGTGAATGGAAAAGGGCATCGAATAAAATAGGAAGGAACTGGACAATGTGTCAGATGAACAGGAGAATATGACCGTTAAGACATCTTTTTCAATGTAAGGCAATGTGTATACGTAAAAGCACAATTAATTAAAAAAATAACAAAAAAAAAAAAAAAAAAAAAAAAAAAAAAAAAAAAAAAAACCCCCCAACCCCCCCCCCCCAAAAAAAAATCAACCCAAAAGGGTGGATAATATCGTATTAATGTTCTGATATCTAAATTTCATAAATAATATACGTTTAAGCAATGTTTACGCAATATAAGCTTTTACACCTTTTATTTCATGTATGTAGTTATCAATTTAGTAAATAATGTACTTTCCTGCAATTTTGTTATACATTCACTTAAAAGGAAAAGAACACTTCTTAATATCGGCGTTTATAGAATACATTGTCACAACCATATATTTCTCCTATGCAAATGTGGGGTAACCACAGAACCAGGATTTGCATTCTGTCAGAATTCTGGACTCAATTTTGGCTTGAATTGGTAATGTCTGTCTTAACTCTTTCATCACCAATGTTTCTCAAAGGGGATGCCCTCTGCATTGAATTATTGGTACCCAAATTCTTATTTCTTGATAACCAACCTGTTGGTTAAGTACCAGCATGGCTACAGGTACCGTGGGAAACCAAAGACCGTGAACAAAATGGTCTAGATTCACAACTTGGGACTGAAAGAGTCAACATCTGGAAATGAACGAAAAATGCCAACTACGTCTGAACCACCTTACAGTACAGTTGAAATAAAAATGCTTTCATGTATGAAGATGTTAGCAGTTACAGTAATTTTTTATATATTGGGCGTGGCGCAATGTTACAAAGTCGGAAAATCATGTTGACAAAATCAGAAATCAAATGGACTGGACACCCAATTCCGACAGTTATTCAAGTATTGTAGACATGTCTCCAGAGAGAGAGAGAGAGAGAGAGAGAGAGAGAGAGAGAGAGAGAGAGAGAGAGAGAGAGAGAGAGAGAGAGAGAGAGAGAGAGAGAGAGAGAGAGAGAGAGAGAGAGAGAGAGAGAGAGAGAGAGAGAGAGAGAGAGAGAGAGAGAGAGAGAGAGAGAGATGTACCTACTACACATTTATTGCAGACAGGTAGTAAGCACTAAAATCGGGTCCTTTGACAATGGAAATAATACAATGCCACATGGCACCCAAGAGCTGTGGGTAAACCAAAGTGACGCAAACATCCCTTCAGATCACATGGAAGGTCATGGAATGTCAATGAAAATGGTTTAACCTTGGCATGATGCTCCTTGTTTGTCTGGTGGTGGTATCCGATTGTCTGAATACGTAATGTGACTTTAAACTGGAAATGAATGATTTTCCGGCCAAGGTACACGTAGCTGCCTTTCACAATTACAAGTGTTATAAGTGATCAACTATGTGTATGTGCATGCCAGGGGGTGTTAATTGTATTCCGTACTTGTGGAAATAAAAGATTCATTGCAACAGGTCGGAAATTGGACACAATTGACAATCGGACCTTCCTTAATACATGTAGATAATTGTGGATGTACTCATCATTCAGATAAAACACCATCCACAGAGACGAAACTAAGAACTGTTTTTTTTTGTATTAAAGGTGTATTAGTAAATGATTTTGACAAATCCAACCTTTCAGTACTAACATTGTTTTGCCAACCCCAAGAAAATGCCATTGACAAATATACAGAGCTAATTTACAAATTTTACATATATTTCGAATGCAAAACCTGCAAAACCTGCAAAATGACATAGCTTCCGAAATCAAAGTCTCAAAGAGGAACACCACATTCTTTTCTCAAGGGTTGGGGTATGACACAGACAGATTCACTCAAACGTCTTGCTGAGAAGGAACTGCCTGTTAACACTGGCCATGTGTTGTCTAATCCCAGCGGTGATTGCAAACACTCAGCTGTAATTTCCTACACACGTGTCTGTACCTAATTTATTCGACTGGTAACACTTTAGACGTATTGCCTGTGATGCAGTTTAAACGGAATGTTGTATTTGACTGCCACTGGCAAGGAACGTTTAGGTACTTTAAATCTGTTGCTGGTTGCTCTCAGCTGTCATGGTGCCTGGTCCTATTTCCCTGGTAGAAAACTTTAATTGGGCGATCAGTTTTTCCAAGTCCAGGTGAATTGTTTAGAAATACCCTAGGGGTTGGCATTTCCGGGATGTATACCCGTGTAGGAAGCCATAATCGGACCCTCTATGAACATTTACAAACCCCGCCAGCGGGATATGGTATGATTTAATTCATGATGTCCTGGTAAAGGTAAAAACTTTGCAATTGCTGTATCTATATTATGTTATCTTGAATAAAAACTGTTCCACAACACTCGGGCATCAACTCAAATGTGTGAACATGTGTTGCCGGGCATTGTTGTATCCTTTTCCCGTTCAATGTTGTGCTCCAGACCTTTTTGAACATTTGTCTCTTGAACCCTCTTCTATGTGCACGGCGAATGGCAACAATAAAATGAGCACTCTCCTGTAAGGGAAGTATGAAAAACAATTACATAGCGAACCTGTGGGGTCCATAGGTAAATTCGTTTCACATGGTTTCAGATGTTAATTTTTTTTAAGCTGTTACCTGACATCTGTGGCGTCAGACTGCGAGTGTAGAACTTTTGGTTAACTCTCACAGTCAGTCATACTATCAAGCTGAGGTAACACCATTTCAAAAGCAGCATAAAAGAAGAACAGTGGTATTTAGGTCCTTCCCACCTTGGTACCGTGTAACCCAAATACCAAGCAGGATGTTGAAGGCAAGATGTACCAGGGTATCTGACTGTGGACAACTTGATATTTAACGTGAGACATACAGGAAAAATGTGTTAGTCCTTATCATACATGCTCTGCTTGTCTTGTAGCACTTGTCTTAGGTGGCCAACCCCCCTCCCCAAATATACAATGATTAGTCAATGATTATATTTAGAATTTCATATGGACAATGACTTGTATGCAACGAGTGTCACATGCTGGAAACTTTCCCTTAAAACTAGGAACAAGTCGCTGTATGTTCAGATACAGCATGCAGTCCAGCTTTATCACTGACAAACAATTAAGTGGAGAAGCATTTAATTAGTGGCCCAGTACCAGATATCAGCAGATGTTAATTTGCTTTGTCTGCCATTTGGGTATAGTAGGCACCCTGTTGTCGTTATCAGCATATTCAGCATAATGTACATGACAGGAAACAGAAAAAAGCTTAAACTAGACCCCCCCCCATTGTACCCGACCTGACCTTTCATTTTCTAGGGGTATGAGGCTATCCTCCCTCTAAAGCAGTGTTTGAATCATCCAGAGTTCAGTTGCTCTGTGCTTTTCTGCATCTGACAGCAGTTGCAGTATTTGCTACTCTGCAATTTTGAATTGGTCATTGATTCAGCAACAATCAAAGGTCTTAAGATTTCTTACATTTTGAGGGCATCCCTTCCTCTAGCTGCCATATCTGTATCATAATACAATTGGTGGTATGTTGATCGATATCACTGCATCCTCTAGGTTGCCTGTGAGGTACGTATGGTGCTGCATTCTCGCCTGTTGTACACCAGGTTAGTTCAGAGGTTGCTTGATCGTAATCAAAGAAATCTTATCTAAAACACCCACCAACAGTCATTTGTCTTGCTGTCGTACGTAGCTGGACTATCTATTTCGAAAACACAATCCAAATTGTCTTCATCTTTCACCAACAAAGAATACCATGTATTGAGTCCAAATCTCACATCTATTTTAAGCTGCAAATCTACAAAAGTTATCATTTACTTACTGCTATGTCAAAAGAGTTGACTTCACAAAATAGATAGCTTCATTTCAAAATTAGTGGTAAGCTCGAAAGAAAAAAAGGAATACAAGATGGACATTTCTCAAATCCAGGATGTAACTTTAATGTCTAAATTACAAAAAAAAATTATACCAATTCAAGTTGAGACAGAAACAGAATTAAGAAATCTTAGACAAGATCGTGAGATATTTTAGTAAAGAGGGTTTGCTATTGCTTTGTCCTTTGGGCACAAATGATCGTGCGAAAGGGGTAAGGAATGTCTTCAAAAGCTATTATATGAGAGGTTGCTCATCACAATTGGTTAACACACAGAAAATAAACGGACGTTGAGAGGGACACCGTAAACATCCTAATACACCTCACCACTCTAATATAACCCACAGTTTTGACTAGAAAATAGATTAATCAAAATGGTCTCCATATAGTTAGATCTGCACTTTATTCCATACCACTATCCGTTTTGAACCACTTAAAACGAGATTTAACCAAAATTTTCCCAAGAAAAGAATTTGACAAAATATTATATAAAAAAAAAAATAGTGTTTGATATACTTTTTAACCTGAAACTGTTGATAGGAAGACATCAAACGATGATTTCATTTAATCATATTATGATAACCTGAAACTGTTGATAGGAAGACATCAAACGATGATTTCATTTAATCATATTATGATAACGGTGTCGAGTACATAGCTCTGTCTAATATATTTCATAATAAAAGGTACAATCATGTGTAACAACTTACCTTGATTGTCCTGCTCCAAACATTTGTTGCTTGTATTTGAAAACTATTGCCACAAAGATATTTAACCAGACAAAGGTTAATCTGGGTGATTTTAAAGAAAACTAATACCCATGTCCATATCATAATTCTCTGTATGTTTGAATTCATCATGTTCATATAATTACTGGCGATCTTTCTATTGTACTAAATGATGCTTGGGGCAAACACAAGAGAATGATTATGGAAGCTTTTGAAGGGTACGCCATCAAATGGACAGAGAAGGATACGTTTGAAATATCCATCTTAGATGGATGGATAAGTAAAATAAGGCACATAGTTGCAAAGAGAAGTTGTTCAGTGCTTACAAGAGATGCATAATAAATGTTTTTGTACCTGCTGATAAACATCCAATAATATTATTGCATATGGAAACTGTTTTATTATCAGGTTCTCATTGACGATCGATTAGTGTAGACCAACCGAAATTCTCCCATTTACGAAAAAGTGAAAGAACCATTGGGTATTTTGAACAAACATCAACACGCTTACTTCATTTGGCCTGAAAGTTTCTGATGCACTTGCGAATGTACTCACTCCCAAAACTACATATAATCCTTAAAAGTTCCTATTCATAGCAGGTTCAAAATTTTCGTCCGCTACAGAATTGTCAGCTTTATTGTGTAAACGCTTAAAAAAGGTACAAGATTTTTGCCGTAGTTGGTATGGTCAGATAGAAGCGTGGTCAGGTATTAACATGTTTTGGATTTTATCTGGTTCAAAGATCGTGTTGGAACAGTTGAATAGTACAGATAATTAGTTATTTTATAAACAGATTTCATCTTCGGACTTTACTTTTTTCACGACCCTTTCCTTATTCCGATATGAAAGAATATATAAAGTCACTCATTTATAAAACATATAAGAAAAAACTTTTAAAGAAATGATCATATCTTATGAAGGTGCATATTTTTGTAATGATGCGAGGGGTGGTCAGTCTGCAATCAAATGTGATCAGTTTGTCAAGATTTTGAACCTTTTTGGTTGCTGACGTACATGTGAATTTGGAGATTCTGCAGACAAATGGTATTCCAACGGGTACATATTTTTGTACACCTCTTTTGGCCACTTTATATGGATTCAGCTATGAGTATACGTTTTAGGTAAAGTGTCAAAAGAGAAGACATTTTAAGATAATTTTTTCAAGTTGACATTCAGGTATATTGATGGCTTGTTTAGCATTAATAATAAACACTGTCAAGATTATATTTGACACACACGCACTGATAATTCTACAGAGAAAAACAAGGAATGTTCATTTCTAGATATAATGGGGTATAATAATAATGATAATAGTAATGAATTCAAGTTTATCTCATATGACTAACGTGATTATGTTGAATTTCACATAGTAAATTATCCTCACATGGATAGTCATATTCCACTTTGGCCAGCTTATGGTGTTTGTGCGTCAAGAGTAATTACATTTGCTAGAGTATGCATCGAATTTGACAACCTTGACTTCCTGTCATTTACTTCTCTTTCCAAAACTTGAGAAACAAATATATTAAAAATGAATTTATAGCGATCGTTTTTGAAGTTAATGGATAAGGATGAAAACTATTATACATAAAGCAGGTGGATTTGAGGTATAATATAAATGATGTACTAAATATGTAAACCTGGCAATTGTAGTTGACATTTTATACAATGCGTGTATGTGGGCAAAAAGTTCTTACAGTTGAGAGTTGCTAGCATTAAATCGGCCTAAGCTACTGTTAGATGTAATTGGTTCCTCTCTCAAGTCAGGAGACCGATGCTTTCCTTCATGCTGCATATCATGTTTATTCGCTAATACAAAAATGGCACTTATGTTGTTGGTATGTGTAACTTGGACTTCCAGTTTTGGATTTCGCTATTCATGGCTGAACAGCGGTGAGTTTTGATCATGGATGGTCTTGTATGTTCGGATTTTCGGCGCAGTTTCTCTGACATTGTTGACAATTTTTGTCTGCTTCTATTTGACATTAGAGTTATTAGACTATGTTTTCAATCTGTTATCTCATCATATTAAGACAGTGAACGAATCATGTATTGGTAGAATTGGAGTCTTGTTGCTATATCGGTGCAGTTCATGTTGATGACCTTGTAAAAATTTGGACGGTTGTCAACGTGGACTGAATGTAAAACTATGAGGTTGATTTGGAATGGTCTCATACCCCTTTGTCCAAGAGACTGTATCACATTGCATGCATCCACGAAGATATGGCGGTTTAAAGGGCATGGGAAACACAACGTCTTTTTGGAGAATTACTACTTCCTACTGCACGTAAAATGGAAATTATCAATGTAAGCGTTTGTAAAGAATATATATATCTGGAAAGGAAATGACCATAATTTCAACTTTGTGAGCATATTGTCGAATAAACACTAAATTCATTGTCGAATAAACACTAAACTCATTGTAAGGTGTCAAGGTTCTACTTATCACCATCACCTATGTTGATTATGATCTCAGGGATGTTTAAATTCTTTTTTTTCTCACAAAAGAAATTATTAGTGGTGTGACCAAAAACTTGACAAGACTGATGACAGATTGGCATAAAAGGTACCATT
This sequence comes from Hermodice carunculata, assembly GCA_964020975.1. Classification (NCBI taxonomy): domain Eukaryota; kingdom Metazoa; phylum Annelida; class Polychaeta; order Eunicida; family Amphinomidae; genus Hermodice; species Hermodice carunculata. The sequence continues at coordinate 63,817,461 of OZ026617.1, forward strand.
AGGGACGTACTCTACAAATAAAAGTAAATAGAAAAGGTAACATAATAATAGCACCATACCAAAACACATACTCATCAATCGGAGGTGGTAACTTTTGAGCATCTATGAAGTCATAAATTTATTATTTAGATTCACAATAATACCAAACAGCAACGGCTGGTGAAACCCCTGTAGTTTGCTGGTTCAGTCATTTATTTGCTTTTTGTGGATTTTTTTTACAATACCTTAAGACCAAGAACATGTGTATAAACCAGAAGAGCACAAAAGTTTAACATTTTTATCCAATGCTTTAGGAAAACACGAAAACATGCTTTTTTAGTTCCGCTATATCTTTAATGGTACTTTTTTTTATCCATTTCAGTACTTCAATTTTCAAATCCCGTGTTAATATGTTTGACATCGAGATTCTCGCTTTTACCTCCAAGGAAATAGTAAAAATCTAAGTAGGTATCAGGGCCTATCCTGTCGTCAATGGAAGGGTTCGTGTCGCCACATTGCCCCAACACAATCCTTTTTTCGTCAGTATATTCATTATTTTTTTTTCTTAATGTTCATCAACATGAACATCTTGTAAATATATCGAAATAGGACTCTTGCCCTTCCACTTTCATCGAACAAAATCCCTCTTCCTTTAATACACCTGAAAAGAAAGTGGGACTTACACATGCAGTAATGCCTTGCGGATGGGTTTCGCAAAAGAAGCACATTTGAGGGGAATTCATTGTTCTCCAACCAAGATATAACTTGCGTGACACATGGGTCCTTTAGCAGAAAATGTTGTGAACATGTTGTGAAAAAAAACATCCAGCAAATCAATTCACCACATGCGTTACCTTCTTGTTCCGTTCCCAGAATCGGTGTCACTGCTGGTAGGCACAGAATAAACCGATAACTGAGATAGGACCTAGACAGTCAGAGGCAAAATGCCACTTACACCTGTACCTCATCCTCAAATATATTCCACCATTTATGTGCATGTGTGCAGTATGGGCTACCTTCACAAAGCCCCATTTTTGATCAAATGGCAGAAAAGTCCTCTTCCAATGACAAATTCGTAAGAGATAGCAGCATTCAAGTCTATATTACCTACCTTGTGAACTATGTGAATATAACCACCGTTACATTCCCCCCGAAACTCGTAAAGGGCCTTCAATATGACAAGAACATGTCACCACAAAGTCTGACCACTGTGGATTGTAAAAGGCCAAGAAAAATTTCCAATCAGGAAAATAATATTGGTAATGTCATGTAAGACTAACAAATAGCCAATGTTTTTCCCCACTAGGATATATAGGTGACTGGTATAAAAGGTTCCAAGTTCGAGCCTAGCTCGTTCCGAACATAGAAATGTATTTGGGGGATTTCCTTAAGGCCGGCATAGATGTCCATGTACTACTATTTCCGGCGAAGTAGTAGTATATGGATATCTATGATGCTGGTGGACTTAAGTCCGTGATTCTCGAAAAAAATGCCGACTCAGTACATATTATACTGCATAACCATGTCGATATGGCAATCACACATAACTACATCCATTGAGTCATTCTTTTTAAGAATGGGGATTTGGTCGAGTGGACATGTGCGTTTCCCATTTCAGCTAGGCAACTGGTGCCAAAGGTTGCAAGTTCGAATCTTGCTTGTTCAAAACATTTATAATATGCTCTGCCATATTTAAAGATAAATAACAAACAATGTAACTTTTGAGTCTCGTTCGGAACATAAAATGTATGTTCGGCATTTCCTTAATGCTGGTGGATTAAAGTCCCCGATTCTGCATTCTATTCTCATTACATATACCGCATAACCGTGTTGATATGGCACTGACACATAACTACCTGCATTGAACCATTCCTTTAAGGAAGGGGGATTTGGTCGACTGGATATGAGCGTTTCCCATATCATCTAAGTGAGTAGTGCCAAAGGTTGTAAGTTAGAGTCTTGCTTGTTCAAAATATTAATATATATATATATATATATATATATATATATATATATATATATATATATATATATATATATTATGGAACGCCGTTTCTTGTTTTATTCAGTATTTGATCAGGTGATTAAATATTTGATCAGAAGAACAAATCGATTTCATGAGGTGAACAGATACATTTGTTTACGTGATTAAATACAGTCTATTTGTTCCTGTGAATAAATTGATTTGATCTTCTGATTAAATCGATTTGTTCTTCTGATCAAATCGATTTAATCACATGAACAAATATATTCTTATTTGATCAGATGAACAAATATATTTGTTCAGATGATTAAATCGATTTGGCCAGAAAAATAAATAGATGTTATTTGATCATTTGAATAAATCGAATTTTTCTTCTGATCAAATCGATTTGATCACATCATAAAATGCCCCCCCCCCCCAAACTTAATTAAATTGACGCTCCCTGTCTGATTTGTTCCTCTGATCAAATATTTATACTTCGGAACAAATGACTTCCGCCAGTATTTGATCCCGGCAACAAAGAGTAAAACACGCAAAAGTACAATCTCGAAATGTCCGCGATATCTTCAACACAGACTTCGCGGAGATTTACAACGCGGCCATTTTATGGCTTTGCTTAGAGATTAAAGCGGGTAAAGCCGGCCGTGAACAATGCATCATTTATCATTTATCATTTAAATTTGATCGTGTTTTGGCGGGATTTAATGTAAATTTGGACGATGGTTGCCTGATCCTTCGCTATTGCTTTCGGGATGGATGTGAGGATTTTTTCCCTGTCCCTCTTTCTTTCTATAGTTAGGCACTGCTTTTTGCCATGCCTTTCGTGATCATAGATATGAGCCTTTTTCATTCACTTTTTTTTCTTTCCAAAGTTAGTGGTAGGCAGTGCTTTTGGGAAGGATGTTAGCATTTTCTTTCTTTCTCTCTCCCTCCCTCCCTCACTCACTCTTTCTTTCTTTCTTTCTTTCTTTCTTTCTTTCTTTCTTCACAAACGATTAAAACGTGCATGTAGCTAGAAATCTGATTTTTTCTCCAAATGTTTTCAACTAGTAATTGAAGCTTAGAAAAACCAAGCATTGTCAAATGGAATTCTCAAAACAGTGGATGATGACAACCTACCCCTGTGATGTAGCTCGATCCGTTTCCCGGCCCCTACTTGTTGCTATATATAGAAAATGTCAAAGTTCAATATTGTACCTCTTGCGTGTTATGGTAACACAGACTAACGGAAGTGCTGCGCGGCATACAAAAGGGAGTAATTATTATCTGCTAGTGGAGAAACTGGTATTTATTCAGGATATGAAATCGATTTGATCACGGGAAAAAATATATTTGTTCACGTGAATAAATCAGGGTATACCGTATTCTAATAATCACAAGAACAAATCGATTTAGTCATGTGAACAAATGCATTTGTTTATGTGATCAAATTCATTTTATTTGTTCCTCGGAACAAATCTATTTGATCTTCTGATTAAATCTGCTTCTCATCAAATCGATTTGATCACAAGAACAAATATACTGTATTTGATCACATGAGCAAATGTATTTGTTCACCTGATCAAATCGATTTGATCATGTCATTAAATATTTAGTCTTCTGATTAAATATTTATTCACCTGATCAAATATTTGTTCACAAGAATAAATTTATTTGTTCTTCTTCTGAAATATATGATCATGTGATCAAATACTGAATAAACAAGAAACCGCGTTCCATTATATATATATATATATATATATATATATATATATATATATATATATATATATATATATATATATATAGGCTTACAGTCTCTGAGCCTAAAAATTGTCTCTACTGGACCTTCGTTCTAAGGGTTTTACATGTCAAAAGTCAAGATTTATGTTTTTGTATTATGCCAGCTGTTAAACGTCACCACTGGGCTGGTGGATATAATTTCGCAATATAAGTGGCTACTTAGCGACCGTTAGCCAGAGGGGCATGAAAACCAGGTGGTGAGGTTGAATATTAACACAGGCAAGGCTGCAAGATGCTGGACAGAGGGGACAGTTATAAATAAACCTTAATATTTTGGTTGGGCGTGCAGCTACTGTTAAAAAATACACAAAGCTTTAGTGTTCTGGAGCCAATAACTGTTACACTTCGGTCGGTGTTGCATATACATCTGTTCTTGAACAGGGTTCCGATTCTCTCCTGTGCAGGCATTAGTGACGCAAAGAGGTGTGCAGCATGAACCGTAGTTGTAACAGCAATGACTGCTGCACAGAAAGTGAAGCTTTCATTTGTGATCGTGATGTGGCATGAAGATACAAGCAAAACACTTGACATAGTGGTGCTCTTTTTATGTGCCCCGTACTTTTGATTGCAGCTGTAATACAGATCACTTGTCATCCATGTAACATTTGTCTAACTGTAATGACACGCGCTCGTATTATTCTGTTATATTTACATTGGCTTGAGCGTTCAGTAAATTTTATTGCTCGATGGCAATTTGCCTGGGAGGGGTACTAGCAAAATGTTGAGGCATCTGTTTTATATGTTCATTTGTCAATTCCTGTTCGTCACCAGTCTGATTATTAATAGCAGTCTAATCTTTGTGTTATCATTTGCAGTATACACTTCACCACGGATTTTACAAGAGAGTCCATCATGGGCTGCTCTATCCTGTATTTTTGATATTCCAAATACAACACAATTTTAGGAATCGGCCAAAGCGCGTCAGCTTTATTTCTGAAGAAGAAATGTGTCGAACGGATTTGGACAAAGGTTTACTCTTGGCGGGAGATTGGTGCCATTTGAAACCAATCACCATGTGGCAATAAAAGCAGTTTGTAATCTCAATTAAAGGATTTGGCAAACATTACTTCAATTAAGAAAACATACAAGTAAAAAAAAAAAAAAAACTCAACTACGGAAATAGCAATGATTAAAAGCCTTAGTATGCATGTAATATTTTCTGTGATTAATATAGCACATGTTGCAATGAATTAACAATGAAATGTCACACAACTTGTGAATTTCCTGCGCAGACCGACCTTACTCCACTGTCATCTAGTAACGGACCATTTGTGTTTGTCGATTCATATGATTCAATTGAATGTAAGCACATACTTATTTTAGGATACAGCTTCCCACCTTTTTTATTCGTATATTCGAAACTTAATACAAGTGGAACAAGAGAGGTTTAATTGATGGAATGGTAGATTAATCAGAGTGCACAAATACTGTTTTTGCACTAATGCGAATTGATGGCATTTTTCTTTTCGACATAAAACTACCTATTGGTACAGTTGTAACATAACTGAAAGCATACAGGTAAAATGAAGAGCATGATAATCTATGAAATTTTAAAACTGTTTATAATGCATGCAGCGGTGACTTCAAATCACTGCTTTCGTTGCACATGAAAAGCCGTAGCAAGTTTTGTGGTATATTTTCGAACTAAAAAATGGGAAACTAAACATGACTCGACATAAATTCTTATTAACCAATTATTTCACTTCCGATTGCTGCGCACGTGCATGGGACATGCCATTGTTTCATTGTTTTGCATGTGCACAGTCATACAACACCATACTAGTGATGTTGCAAAGAGAAATTCGCTAATTATAATTGACAGTATTGTGGTGCATAAACAAATTGGCCCCTTTTCATGTTGAAACTGGCAATAAACATCCCCTTTGACACCTAAAACGTTCTCTTGAAAGAGTCAAATGTTAATGCAAACATTTTACAGAATGGTTAATGAACAAGGAATATAGAAATATTTTGCTCTTTTGTTGCAAAATATTTTACAGCACGGAGATATACTTCAAACCGCCAGATGTTTTATGAGTCCATTATGCATTCACTTACGCCTAACACGAGATATTTATGACTTTCCTGTTTAACATTTCTAGGGCCTGACTTCCCGTAATCTCCTAACCTTTCGTCTTGGCACTTTGCGAACTAAACATACTTGAACGTCGTATTTTTTATGACAAATAGGTTTAAACCTCACCAGATCCCCATGAAAACAGACGAAGTTATTGTTTTTTTATGGGCCCACTGAGCATTAAACACATTGCACCGCAAGAAATCACTGGCGTATGACATTAGAGCTTTTTGAAATCCTGAATCAACGTTTTGGCCAGTTTCATACAATTAATAACGCAGATGACATTTAAAATTGGCGGTCTCTGCTTTATCTGGCAAAATGGTAGGTGCTGTTATATTTTAAATAATCATATCATATTGAACAATTTATGAGAAATGTCGTTTTCCCCCACATATACTTTAATCTCTATGTATTAGACAATAGTCTCAGGATGAACTGTAAAGAATCACAGAAAATGTTTGCTTTAAAATATATTCCGGTAGCTTTTCTGCCCAAAAGATTCATTCCCTGGTAAGATAATGACACACACACACACACACACACATATGTATATATATATATATATATATATATATACGTGCGTGTATACACCATCACATCGAAATTTCCTTAAATCCAGTGCCATTTAAATTGTAACAGAAACTTATTCCATTGACTTCTCATTTTTGCAATGATTATCATTTAGCTGCTAATAAATATGAGTTGTTGTAAATTTACCTGATATTGCCAACCCTAGATGCAATAGTTGGAAGAGTCTTGACACTGTATTAGACAGCTGAAACTTGAGATTCACACTAAATAAGCAAGAACATTAACCCTTGTGACGCACAAACACCCAGAAGTGTCAACATGGTAATGCCAGATTGGTACCTTGTAGTTGGAATCCATAGCCTAACGTGGTCATAGAATACTCAGTCATTTTACAGTTGCAATTGAAGAAGAAAAACTGTATTATAAGGGTAGCAGCAAGTTCGATAGCATAGTGTTATTCAATCGTTTGAAATGGATTACAACTTAAAGCATACACCTACCAAGCAATTTGTGTACCAATAATGTTAAACTTCATGCTTTACCATTGAGTGGAGATTTTATCATATTGTTCATCCAAATACCATATATGTGACGCCTGCATTTCCCCACCAGAAAATATCTGAGAAATATCTTTGACATTCAAAACATTTGGTATTTTATCTTCAACATCAATACGAAGGCGCAAGCATCAGCAATGGTAGGGAGGCAAAACAGTGAGGCCTGAAATGCGATACACGGTTCACAGGTACGCATGTATCAACCATTCAGAAACTACGACAGTTATGAAAACTTGAGGCGGAAGATTCTGAATCTACACTCCCACTATAATTTACTAACAACTCTCAAAACTTCAAAAACGTTGTGATTATACGATCTGATTTTCGTTATTTGACGGTAATTAACTGTTAATTGCCGGAAAACTCTTGTACATGTGAAGGACCAATGCATGATGGAATGGCAGAACAGTTCAGTTATCAGTGTTATGCCGTAATTTCTATTGAATATTGGACTTGCAACGAGGCACCTAGGTGTGGAATTGCTCACATTACGTTTGTCATGCAAAAATATGTTCCATGCAATGTTTAGTTGCTATGTGAATTAAACACTTCTTGCAATGGGGTGTTTCTCATTCTACACCAGAAGCCGTCTCCCTCTGTATTCCCATGCTAAGACAGTTAGCTGGTTGCAAATTTAATTCAGTGCTAAAAGCTCATTCTTATATAGAGGCTTTACTCGGAGTGAAAGAGTTAACCAATCCAATAACTGTATTTGTATTGGATCAACCAGCCAATGGTAGTACAATTCAATTATTGGGGTCATCGAATGTAGCGGTAACTTTTCTCATGATCAATGACAAGGGTATTGGTATCGATCATTGATTATATGCTGATGGATATGATTGGTTGCAATTATAATTCCCACTGGGGTTCAACCAATTAAGCGCTTTTGGTGCTATGTAACAATTAACTATCATGCCCTGCGTGATTATACATGCAAAATATCTCATGTTTGAGAAAAACACAGCGGTTCGATAGGTGGTGTTTGGTTCTTTTTACAGAGGACACTCTCGAATGAAAGTAGACGCTGACACGCTTTTCTATTCGTTTCACTATACACAGATTTTGTTGGGAATATAATGACGAATAGCTCCCATTCAGAGACATGGTTTCATCATTATATTCATAGCTTCACAAATGGATACAGACACAGGATGATATTGTGTGATAGGCCCAGAAGCTGCAGTGTTGTTGTCAAACTTATACATACACGTTTTTTTCAATTATGTCAAAATAAATCAAAATTAAAAACTGAAATATATTAAAGAAAAAATCCAAAAGCAAACAAAAAAGCAAACAAAAAACAGACAAACAAATAAACAAACACCCCAAGAAACAATTAACCCCCCCCCCAAACATGTACACAGTCAACTCCCCTCCCCATGATAGTTTCAAATCGTTCATCTTTATATATCTCACAAGATAGCGGATCGTGCACCACAATGTTAGCAATGGCAAATAAAACTCCAATGGCAATGTCCTGTTGACTGCTGTAACCATTTCAGGACCGCATTTGAAGCAACTCCTTCTGTCTTTTCTTTTTGTAAATAGCGCTGTAAAGTGTATCAGGACAAACTGGAGCCATCTGACCAACGTAAACATATACCTCACTGGAATATAATGCACAGTATCAAATTGTCGATCAAAAATTAAATTTCTATGTCTGCTTAAGTCATCTATTACTGACACCAAAAGATAAAATCTTCACAAGTGAAGAAGAGATATTCTATATGTAGTGGTTGATACCTTTTCCTTCGTCAAAGACAGAAGTCTTGAAGGGTTTTATTAACATACCAAGTACACTACAATTTCCCATTCGCGAGACACATGGGAGGCCACATGTATAATTTCATTTCATCTCAATAAATTCTTGTCCTGTATCTTGGTCAATCGAAGTTTATTATACCTGAACAAAATATCTAGATGCACAGGAAGAGAAATCTTAGATGCGGTAAATGGTACCGTGTGCAGTTATGTTAACTTTCCTTTTTGAAAGTAAAATATCGACCAACATATTAAATGTAGCTGACTCGACGGTGGTTCAATTCTCCTGAAATGAATATATTTATAAAAGCACTTTAATCATCTTTTCTCGTGTAGAGGTATTGTTCTGATCGGCAGTAGAAGACATATGATCAATACAAAGTTGTGATCACCGGGGTCACGTCTGTTTTGTCTTTAATCCTTTTTTTCTGTTTCACTAATGCGTCAGATCAATAAAATAATCCATAGTACGTGTTAAGCCCAGGTTATTTGAATGGCCTTCTTACTTTTCACAGTGTGTTAATTCAGCGATCTTGCACTTAATTGACTACATGAAAAGCGAGCAAAAATAGTGCAGTTTTACCTGAGTACTTTGGAAGCATTGTGTATGAAATTAAATCCGACACCTGGTAATTTGGCCGCTATTCGATCTGAATTAAATGTACATGTACTATGCAAGACGTAAGGGATACGCAGTCACATTGCGCACAAACTGCATCAAATCTTACAACATACACACATAAAAAGTTGAATTAACATCGCTTTTCCGTAGACCCTCCCGACACCACCTGTTTGCATCCATTTTGTATGTTTATTTAATCTGAGGGCGTAAATGGAAAAATCTAATCCTCTTAATCTCCCGATAACATCCTTTGTGGCTTCGCCGTTCTATCTGTGGCAGTGCCCACTCTGAATGCAGTAGTCCTGTCCGTGGTAACTCACCTCATTTCTGTATTTATCTGAGTGTAGAAAGTACGCACGTAGGATCTTGTCCCTTACAAGCATATTTTGATGTATTTAAAATAAAAAAACGGGGGAGGGGGTGTAAACTGAAAACAAACGAAGGCAGGATACAAATTAAATCTTAAAGCTTATCAAATATTGAGTTATCTTACGTTCAATATTCAATACCGCTGAACAGATCCCCCTTCTACCACGATACGCATTACTGCTGGTATTTTGAATCATACACGATATCAATCTACATTCCCGTATCAGATATTCTGGTCCGCTTGGTTCAAAATGAACATGTCGTTGCCTTCTCGTACATTTATTTCTGCTTGGATAATCTGATCATGAACTCTAATGCAAACGACAATGATTATGATAGATATCGTACGGTATCAGATTCTTAACAGAATGGAGTTGATTTTCTTCTGTACTTTTTATAAGTTTGAGCACATGTGTATATTTAGAAGCTTTTGGTAGCCATGGGTGCACTCCATTTGGTTGGGCTAGGCATGAAGCCATAACCGTACTCTACCTGGTGGTGCCGGACTCTCCGCTAATGAGCACACAAGGAGCATAGACTAAATTACTTTTTCGCAAGCATTGTAACATCCAAAAGTAAATGCACCGCTACCTTAAACGATCGTTTGTAATCTTATAATGTCTGGCGTACAGATGGCCAGCTCATCGCAGTTTTTCATGAATAGAATTACTGACCTAGCTGGGTCAAATCGATGTGCACTTGGCTGTTGGTAGAAGTGGAAAGTTGCCCGAGCATCTGTCAGTGAGGACAGCACACAGTAGCCAAAGGATAGTAACATTTAGACTGTGTTTGTATGTGCAGATCTTGATGGTACAAGTTGAAGTAGTACTTTTATCGAGGAACATGCATAGCAACGTGCTTTATGTGGAACAATACACTATGATACTGCCATTAAGACCACTTAAAGGACAAGAACATATGGTACTATGAGGTACAGAATTTAATGGACCATATTTTAAACCGGGCTCCAAATCGTTGGTCTTATTATTACAGAAATATCTCCTTACGGGCATGTTTTTGATTGGAAATTCTAATGTACATTACGTTAAGTTACCTCCATTCAAGGATTGTCAAACATGCAACTCCATGTGACATCTGGCACTGTGGAACAAACCGATATGATACGGGGCACAATATTATCACAACTCTGTGGATTAGATTCTCAAACTAGGGACATAATACATTATCATCCAACAAGCAGCTAGGTAAATTTAGATGTACCAGGTGCAGTACACAGGAAATAAATGGTCTGCAGTTTTTGATCAGATATGCAGGCTTCAATACCTTGGACCCCTCATAACTAATTTGTAAGTCAGACATTATAATAAATATACAAGGAACTGAGTATCGGATACCTTCTCTATCTGATATCCCGTACTAAATGCTATGGATCCAGGATAGCCCTGGGACATATTTTGGAAGCCATACTCTTGTTGACACACACACACACACACACACACACACACACACACACACACACACACACACACACACACATACACACACAGACACGTGTGTGTGTGTGTGTATAGCAGCTGCTGAACATTAGCTACTTCATGAATTAAAATATCTAGATAAAAACCGTATCTGTTGTATTACAATGATCTTGTGTCGTTAATGATTATCAACAATAAGCTTGCTACAAATTTCATCTCGTCATATTCATTCAGCTTCAGGAGAAAAATTGAATTTATTCGGATCGATTAATAATGGAAATTATATTAATATCTATTTGTTTAAAGAATGTTCCTATTTTATCATTAAATTTTTTTGTTCCGTCCGACAAAGGTATTTTTGCTGGTCCTCTGTCTTCCCAAATTCTTTGCGTTGATTCTAAATCGTTGAAGACAGTTTCTTACAGTTCGAGTCTTTTTTTTTAAGTCTGTGGTTAATGAAGAGTATTTCAAAGGTTGAGAGGACCGGTTTGAAACAATCTGTTACCTTTTATGAGTGATTGACTGTCTCAAGTCAGGAGATAACTTTATTTCCTCAGCTCGGTACTGGGAGATGCATGTTTATGTTTTGGTAATTCTTAACTCTCTGCCTCTTGCTGTTTTTAATTTTATTGTCATTGTTGGGTTGAAATTGATGAATATGGTTGATATTTTTCTGAGCTATATGCAGTAAATAGCTCCCCATGTTGAAATCGGTGTATGTTTGATTTTTTTTCGGGCCCTGAATACGTTTCCATATCCCTTTCCTACGGTTTTCTGAGGAATACACATTTATTCCTAAATTTTAATGTTGGAAAGTCATCTGTTAGTATGTATCATATTTTCCCATATTGTGTAGTAACCAAATGTACATATTGTGTCCCGAACACTCGTAAGGCCGTGATGTTGTCCATTATGTATATTTTCAGCATCACAAAGAAATGTGCAGTGTATCGTAAAGCAAAAAGTCTAGGTTCATATGGATTATCATTAACCACTTTTTGCACATAAAAGTGGACCAACAATGGCTGTTTTCCAAATTCATATAGTACTGCTGCGTGATCGAGACCTCGCCCGTGAAGACGAGCTAGCTTTCACGAATCTACCGCTTCAAGACACATCCAAGCCTTCATGCGCCGTGAAAGTTAGCTAGCTTTCACATCATGTCCCAAGGTATGATCCAGACCTCACTCCTCTGGCTTGAGCCCGAGATACTTTCGACGCGTGAAAAATACCTCGCTTCGTGAGCGTATGCCCTTCACACCTTAAAATACATGGTTCCCACTGGCGTTTTTTGCCGGACTAAAACGATGTTACGTCAGGTCAAGTCACGTTTATTGAAATACAATATTTATCACCACATATTTGATGAGGTTTTTTTGGAACCCAACCATGGGTCTAATGATCTACCTGCTTTCAGTCGTACACTTACATTTTATTTTTTGTTAGCGTACCAGTATCAAATACTATCGTGCGGGTCTGGTTCCGCAAGGTAAGTTTCACAGCGGGAGCTGAGAGCTTGAGCGCGAGGCAAGTTTCATGCGTGAAAAAATCCTTGCCGATGATACAGCTTTAAAACCGCCTGCGAGATCTTGAAAGTAAGGTCGCTGTAATGCTGCAGTGCTGCAACATTAGTTGACTTCTTGTACACCAGGACAAAAACGTAGAAAGCTAAGATGGACCCTCTCAAATGGATTTTTATAATATCTTTAATTCTGTTGTTTGTAAGACATTTAAAAGGTGACAGCATGTTTGGTACCCAGACGTCACACATATAGAGAAGGATTGGTGATATAAAAGTGTAAAATAAACATAGGAGCTTGTCATACTAATATTGGTGTTAAAGTAGCCTTTTTGGTCCGCCTAAGGATTTATGAACTTTGTTGCTTATCATGACATTTATAAATGAACCAGCCGACTAAATTTCGATTCTACAATGGTAATATGTTTTATCAAATTTTAACACACTTTTTTTATGCTAAGGTTACACTTTACTTTCCTGCCAGAATTATTTTTAGATCACAATTTTAGATTTCTTTACATTGATAGCCATATTCCACTCTTTACAATTATCGAATTGATCAAGGAAATTTTGTAATCCAGATTCACTTTCAGACACCAGTATTTAACCATCCTCATACAACAGATAGTTGAGGGTTTCCATATATTATTTCACGGAATTACATTGCGTGTCGAAAATCTCAGGAAGGTCATTAATAAAGATGTTGACGAGGATGATAAAAAACAGCCTTGTCCTAACTCATTTTAGAAAAATGTGGTCTGGTAACTCATCTTCGGGTTTCAATGGTGTGATTGCGCCATTACATATTGGCCAGAAATTGGAAGTATTTACTCGATTGTGACTCATTCTTTTGAAACATTAACTCCAGTGCCGGGAGTTAGTCATAGGCTGTGGCAAGCGCTTGGCCAGAATTTGGCAGTTATTACTCAATTTTCACAAACTTGACTCATTCTTTCGAAACATTAATACTCAGAGTTGGCAACAAACTACAGCTTGGTTTCTGGAAACTTTCATAGTAAGTATTGTCATGGGTTTGTTTTACAGTCATACTTGTACAAGATGTCCATTGTTAAAGTACTTGTTAGGAGTTCCCTAGGTTTGTACAGGTGTCTTGCTGTAACTGTTTGTTTTTTAGTCACAGAGACTGAAAATCATGCCCCTGTTTGTTTCTACTTAATGATACACTGGCAGACGGTTGGACTACGAGCTAGAAAGGGTAATACAAGTTCATGGGTAAGCCACATTATTCTTATCTAAACTTGTACTATACAAAGTAAGTAATCATGTTTTGGTTGAAAGGTATTTTTTAAAGATATTGAAGCTCTGCATTTACAAAGAGAGCTTCACTTCTTTAGCTAGTTCATCATTTGCTACGTTCATATGTATTCATTATTATGTGGGATGTTTTTGTTGAATATTTACCTTAGAGAAAGCGCAGGTACTCAGAGAGACATGTACGGATACAAGGTCCGCGACATGTTCTGAATAGTTGCCCGCTGAAGACCCTTTATCAAATTTAGACTAAAGTATCCTATGTCAAAATTTTACAGAGGAAAATTGATAATTTGTACAATGCAACTAGTATACTTACAAAGCTTGGAAAGTGATATGTGAGCTTATGGAGAGTATAGAGTTTGAAATACGGAATTGGATGATAACGACCAGGACGTAGTTCTAGACGAAAGGGACCAAGTAGAACACACACACACACACACACACACACACACACACACACACACACACACACACACACACACACACACACGCACGCACGCACGCACGCACGCACACACACACACATACATATATATGTAAAATATTTTCCAATGAAATCGTATATCTTATTAACATTTATAACATTCCATCATGCAAACCACATCATACGCTTGCCAAAAGTCTTTACAACTTGCATTTGAATAATTTCCTTTTTAGACAATTTTATGTATTTGTCAATAAGCGTTCTTAATACTAAAATATGATCGTATTTTCTAGTTTGTAAAACCAATGTGCAATTTATTTTGTTATTTTCCAGATTTGAAATATTGAATCTATTGAACATTATAGCGCAATGTAATTTTAAAATGCGAAATAAATACCTCTATATCGGTCTGGGTCATACATAGGCCAACCCCTGTGAAGGACAGTATGAAATCTTATTTTCCAAAGGTGAGGGAAAACTCAAGTGATAATGCTTGTTGCGTAATTTTAGAAGTAAGGACATCAATGAATTTTTAGCATTTGTGACCCTTACAGTATGGAATGCTTGAAAGAAAAACCCAAATCTCACCTTGACATACAATGTAACGCTATCGTCCAATTTAACATGGTATTTTAGATATTGATCGGCTTGTCGACAAGGAAAACAAATGTTTGGCTTTGTTAAAATGGCTTGTGTCGTAAAACCCTTGATAAGTTTAATATATTCAAGCATGATTAGAAACGTCCTGGAATATGGGCGTGTCTTATTTGACAATGGTACGACGAGCCTGTCAGGTATTCTTGAAAGTGTGCTATTCATGCACCCAGAATATACAGCGACGCCCTTTAGCACACATCTCGGATCGCTAACTCAAATTGGTTTGTAAATGTTTAGTGCCAGACGCTAATATCACAAACTTGTATATTTTACAAGATGTTTCATGGGCTGTGCCCTATTTAATCAGAAATCAGTGGCCGGAATTTACGTCACTTCTTCAATCTGTAAGCTCAAACATACAACACACCACCCTTTATCTGTTTATGGAATAATCTGCCCTATCGATGCTTACACTTGCACAAGTCTCGCCAGTTTCAAAACCCATGTACATGATACGTTTCTTCTTGTTAATAAAAGTCCCTATTATTATTCTCTTGGAACTCTCTTCGCCAACATTGATCACACCCAGTTGCGTCTTGGTCGTTCCTTACTGAATCACCAATTGTTTTGGGTAAATATTATAGCTCCATCGTTATGTGACTGCGGAAATGATATTGAAAGCGTTGTTTATTTCACCCTGTACTGCAATTTGTATACATCACACAGTAAGAAATTGTTAACTGAAAAAAAGAATATATTAGCATCAGGTATTAACCGGTATGTTCTTAACGACTTAGGTTTTGAGCATTTTCGTCATTTATTCCTCTCAGGTGAACCCGATCATGGAGATGACGTAAACACATATATTTTTAAATGGTGCAATCGTATACTACTGACACAAGACGATTCCATTTCTAAATTAATTTTCACAGCGTCAGAGCGTAGGTTTTAATATTGTTTCAGTCATTGCAACGTCTTTTACCTGTAACTGGTGTGTATCGTGTGTCTTTTTGTGTCCAGAGAACCTCCAGATTAGTATCTCGATATACTATTAGGCGATCCAGGTAAAATAAACATGTTCATATGAATAAAATCCGAAATTATAGAAAGCCATCGACAGAAGTGTCCCATATGAATATGGCACCATGTGTAACCATTTGTATATCACTTCTCTTTGAAAATGTCAGTAACCATTTAGCAACACAGTTTTTAACATAAATAGTATAGAAACAGTGGATGTAACCCGAAAAACATAAAACGCCAAACAATAGAAAAATCACTGAAATAAGAGAAACAAACAGAAAACCAAAACAAAATTGCATAGAACAATGCGAAACAACCAATAAATTATGAACATATGAAAGTTCGTATCCACTTACAACATGCGGCGCCTTCATGACAAATGTTGCTATATATCACCAGTTCAAGTAACAAAAGCCAAATATCAGAAAGAAGAAGTGTTGCAATTAACAGAAAGACCTTAAATTAGCGACCAACTGCGAGTGCCCAATGGAATTATGGTTCTCGTTACTTGTAAAAAATGCTCTAAAAATACACAGTTTCCATAGGGTGAGATAATAATATTTTGCTCCACCTTTTGTAAGTGTACATATTAACTGCACAGTCTGGAAGTAACTATACTTCAAATTTATTGCAATACATTGATTTATTGAACATTAGTTTCAAAATGAATGTTTCCCATAACAATTTAAGGGTAATCATTATTATATTGAGCATTTCAAACAAAAACCTTAGCATGCAATTTTCAAATTTGCAACCTGTTTTGTTCCCAAAGGTACTCAAAGGCTTAGCTTGACTTTGATGTGATATCTTTCATCTTTTAAACGTTTCTAATCCCAACAATATGAAAATATCGAGCTCAAAATTGCATGCATGCACCCACAACCAAGAATGAATATACATAAATTATGGAAGGCCAGTAAGCAATAACTAATCATCATATATGAGTCTCAAAAAAATAATATACCCAACTTTTCTCGAAGCTATTTGACCAAATTCATGTTTTGGTGCCTTCTTTCATTCTTTCTTTCAATCCGAATCACACGCACATAACCTGTCAAAGGATGGCATTTTAGGGATAAATTGTTTCCGTAGCCTTGCCTTCCTCTATAATTCTCCGCATTCGTCCGGCGAACCCAGTGTACAAATTTGCATCTTATATCCGTCTGTCAGACCTGTTCTATTACATTCAGCTAACTGGTACCTTTGCATTTTATTTTGCCGCTCATAGATAGTTAAGTCTGGCCTTCCATCTCATCGCACAAAGCACACTGGACGTCAAAAAATCCACACACTTACCTGTCAACATCTATCTTAACATCCATAGCGAAGGTCTCGTCCAAGTGTAGTCCAGTAAATTTTCATGGAAGCCTTTTGTGAGAATTATGCAAGGTGATCACATGTTTCTTTTTTATTAATACATATGGTGCACTAAAGGACTATATTCACAATGTTCTCATCTCAGACAACCAGCGGAAATTTGATAAGGGCAGCAAAATAATTTCCTTATTCTAGTGAATGAGTATTTGAAGTTCATTATCCTTCTGAACAGCCCCAAACAATGTGCAAGATAATTGGTTCGCTGTCCGTAATAGTCGGATACATGCATATGGTGTGCTAAGCAGAACGATATTTTGACGCACTTTGTGACCGACAAGCGCCCGGTGTTCACATGCAGCCTGGATGCCTGAAAGTGTTTCGATATAATTTTCTACAATGGCCTGTATTACATACTCTGTAATATCATACCACGTACCTGTCGGTTATTTTCTACACGTGGCATTCAAAGTTGCTTGGAATTGTAAAATGGAATAGTTAATAAAGTAACCCTCTTTGCGTGAGTCGTGGCACCGTACAGGGGAGCACCAACTCAACATTCCTGATCAACATTTATATTGATGATCCCATATCAAATTTGACAATGAATGCTCTTGTGTTAATTTTTAGTTACTATAAATATGATTCATTTGCAAATTATGCAGATGGTATGCCTCCTTCAATTTCCACAACGTCTGGACTGCAAAAAAAAAAAAAATTAAATAAGTACAGATCATGATTAAAAGTGGCGTTTCAGCTGTTTTTACTTTGATGTTTAACTATTGTAACCATAGATGGCGCTTCAGATACGTGACCTACTGATTTTCACTTTGATATTAATCGGAATTTTGGACGGCAGAACGTATGCATTATTGACCAGTTACACGTTGTCGTTATATCTTTTATTGACAATCCACAATTTGGTGTTTATATTGAGGGCTGAACTTTGGCATTTCGGAGATCTATTTTCCAATACACAAGTTCTGGTATGTCATACCTTGATTGATCTGCAAAGAGTTAGTTGGAACTGGTCAGGAAAGTTGATATACTACATTTTTGTACGATATGACTGCTCTGGAAGTAAACAAATCCCACACGAAACTTGCAGAAGCAATGCAGCTGTATGCCTACGGCAACAATCTCTGTCTTTTTAATCTGAAAGCATGTCATGCTAGATGTGATTAGCAAAGGAACGTTTCTTCGACAGATGTTTCTTGGTCTGTACTGTAACTCTGCTTTTTTGCGTTCTCAATTTTGTGTCTGTTTTTCTTTTTTTTTTGATTCTCTGCGTCAAGACGTGTCTTGCTTTCTTTTGTGTTTTGGTTTGTTTGTTTGTTTGTTTGTTTTTGTTGTGTATTACATTTTACAGTTCGTTTTGCCACGCTACCTGCCATTCACAACGTAATTTAAGACCGCAGTTTTGCTAACGGTGCACGAGCTGCGAAACCCCTGGAGGTGAGTCGAGGCGTCGTCAACATCCAATATTCAAAAAGGGTCTGTCGTAGACTATCAACAAGATCGTGGCTGGGGCCCTTTGAAATGAACCATTTTTACATAAATACATTAAATCTGCTGCCCCATTTGTTTACTGTGCCGCTGATTCATTATACTGGGCCTGTATTATTATTATTATTATTATTATTATTATTATTATTATTATTATTATTATTATTATTATTATTATTATTATTATTATTATTATTATTATTATTATTATTATTATTATTATTATTATTATTGTCGCTGCCAGGCATACAAATTGCACTTTGGACGGTCAAAACTTAGTTCAGTTAGATCATCGTTGAACCATGCGGTTTTGTAGGCACATTGTTAGCGCCAAATGCTCTGACAATGCGGGCTAGCTCTCGGGGAACCAACATTGAAAAGCACTCACAATGCAGAGAAAAGTATACAGAAACCACAAGCACACAACATCAGACACGTTGAAGCTGAAGCCATGTACGCGTGACCGCTAGTTCAAAATATCAACCGCCTCATTTCTCTATTTAGGCTTGGTGTTTAACCTCAAACAAAGTAGATTGATTAAACTATTACCGGAAGGCTTATTGTACCAGCTTACATTAGTTCAGCTCACAGCTTGTACAAAATTGTAAGGTGAAGAATTGACCTCGTTGTGACAAGGTTGTAGTTAGCATTGTGACTGGTTATGGCGATTGATTTGATTCCAAGAATGTTAGGACTGACGGTCATCGTGACCTGTCCACACTCTGGGATATGTTTTCCTGTACATCTCATGGCCAGTTGCACACGTCGGTGTTAACCCCAGAGTTAACTCATGGTCAAAATAGGTGACTCCAGGTCATGAAACCACAGGTTAACTAGGAGTTAACTCCTGGTTGAATGGCGAAAGGTTGGTTTGCAGACGGTTGAGTCAAGTACAGGTTACACAACCACAGGTTGAATCCACATTCACATGCCTCAAATAAACGTGGCAACTTTTCTATACAATCAAAGGCACCTGTTCAACATGTGTGGTTTCATAAATGCACAGGACTTGCATGGTTGCAGGGATAAGACAGTAGCAGAAAAACTGTGTCCACATTATGACTGGAAAAGCTAAAGTGAACTTTACGCCATTGGAAAAGGAGATACTGGCAGAGCTCATTGAAGAACAAAAAGATATCATTGAGAACAAAAAGAATGATGGGTGTATGATTCAAAAGAAAGAAAAAGCATGGCAAAGCGTAACTGAATTGAACTATGGCAGCCATTTAATATATCACAGTAATGTGAAATATATATATATATCCAAGATTGGAACATAAAGTGGTCATTTATACTACCATTCACTGAACTGACAGTGCAATGAGTTCTGGAAAATTAAAGAAATTGATGGAGATTAATCTTTTTTTAATTTTATTTTCTCTATAACTTCCTTAATATGATAAGCTTATTGTTGAATTTAACTCATTGGCCCCTGAAGTGGGACTGAGTCAACAGCTTTCCTTGGCGTGCTCTGGATGCAATGCGATCAGAACGCGCCATGGAAAGCTGTTGACCATGGGCATATAATTTTGCAAGATCTTCCATACAAGTTTCATCCAAAAATAATCCCTAATTTAGCAAAATAGAATTGGTAGAAATTTTCAGATTTTAGCAAGAAAATATGTCCGTAGGTGTCAATGAGTTAAATGAAATAAATTGAAAAATGAAGTCTTCTCAAAGTTACCTTTTGGCCATTGTCTATTCAAATAGGGCTATCAGCCTTGCCCTCTGAGGTTGCCTTCCTTGGTTTTGTTTCTGAGGTGCATGTACAGCTGTATAGATGTTATTCTGCTGCTCATTTGCATCTAATTCGATGAGCCCATGCTGCCTGGCTATATTATGAAGCACACCGCATGCAACAATTACAGCCAGGGTAGTTTCCAGCTTTAACCCCAATGTGCGGGAAAGACAGGGAAATCGTCTTTTTATCACCCCAAACAGATTTTCAATCTTACCTCTGGTACGGCAATGGGCATAATTGTATCCTCTCTCTGCTCTCGTTGTTGGGTTGAGAAGGGAGTCATTAGATATGGGCGAAGAGGATACCCATTGTCCCCCAACAAAATGCCATGTATTTTTTCCGTTTTCAAATTTTGCACAAACTTCACTATTATCAAAAATACGGCTGTCATGGGCACTTCCAGGCCACCGTACCACAAGGTTTCAAATTTTCAGCTCGGCATCCCCTATAGCGTGGACATTTATTGAAAAAAGTCCTTTTCGGCTGTGGAAAAGTTCTGCATTCTCACCCCTTGGAGATCGAATAGGAACATGAGTACAATCAATGGCACCCACAATGCCAGGTAAACCTGCTATGGCATAAAACTGTTCCTGTATCATGCCAACTTCTCTTCCCTGTCGAAAAATATGAATTGGCGGTAAAATGATGCTAGTGCTCTGCTGCAAACAGGTATTATCCAGCTAACCATGCTGGTGTGGACGCCAAATAAATCTCCACCATTCCTCAGAAATGTTCCTCTAGAATAAAACTGTAGTGTTATAAACAGTTGCAGAATTGGAGGCACAGACGCTACCTTTATCTGTGTGGGTTGAAGTCGGGCTTCTATCAAATCAAGTATCTTCAAAACCACATGTTTAGGAAGATGAAATCTGAACATAAACCCAGCGTCGTCATACTTTTCAAATGGATTGCTCCTGTCCTGAATGACTGGAGTTCTCAAAATCCTCTCTACAGTTTCGACACAATCGAGAAGCATTAGATATGCAGCCATGTTAGTTGTGTGCTCTATTCACCCTCCACTGCAAAGTGCAAACCACTCCCTAACTGCTGAGAATAAGGGGAAAGAGGTATATGTAATACCAAAACAAAAAGCCAAGTAAAACCAGCAGTTAACCAAGGCCCAGGTCTTGGTCAGGGTTGACCACAAGTTTAACTCACAGTCAGCAATGACACCGAGGTGTGCAACCCAACATTTCACTTAACCATAGGTTAACACTTGGTTATTATGACCACGGGTTAAGTCAGACGTCTGCAACTGGCCATCAGAAGCCAGCGGATTGCACATGACCTGTGTTCAAGAATCAGCATGCCAGACTCATTTTTTGCATTAAAATTTGTAAGTTATGGAACTGAACGTGAAAGACTGAATACCCTGTCAGTACACCAAAGCGGATAAACTTGCACCGTTTATGGTTACATGTACTTTGCTAAAGCGCATATGTAGACATTTTGTCAAAGCTTACCACATAGGCTTTCCATAAAAAAACTAGCATCCATGAGCATCGGCATTCTGTTACATTAAGCCTGTATCCAAGTTAGGATTCTGTGACACCCGGCCTAATGGGCATCGGTATTGTGTTACATCTAGCCTTGATTAACGTTGGCATTCTGTGACACCGGCCTTATAGGCATGGGCATTGTGTCACACCTATATCTACACCAGCATTGTTACATCTACCCTTCAAGCATACTGGCATAGTGTTACATCTAGCCTCTATATACGCACACTTCCTTTCTATAACACTCGGTCTCTGTTCACTTCGGTATTCCGTTTCCTCGTTTAACCAAGTCTCGAAGCCCGTCTTAAATTTACTCTTTTTTCCACTCATAATTTTTATGCCCATTGTTTGCGGGTTGGGATCAGGTTAACACAGGCGATACATTATCATATGATGTTTCATTGATGCATGCTTCATTATGTACCAAACAAGTGCCTCTGGCTGTGCTCAGGTAATTAAACTGACGCTTAAGGAGGTAATGTGTGAAAAGGGAAAGAACGAACATTTTAAAATGTTTTAACAGATGTCCAAGTTTCCTAAGGCCTTACAAAGTACATAAAAATGCTTTAGTGCATAAACTTGCCATCTGGCAGGTATGGCAAAATACAAAAACGAGATCTACAGTTACATCGATCTGTTTATGCAGAACTCCGTGTAAACATACAATTACAAAATACAATACCAAATGCATCTAAGATATTTGAAAATGAAAAATAGGACGGGGGAAAAAGAAAAAGAAAAATGTTACTGGTAATGTATTGTCCCCCTCATGATTATTGCCACATCAACCACTGCTCTGTAATCTCTGTTCAAAGGCCGTGTTCACATACTTAGTTACATATGTGAGAGCATTGAGGTCTCCATTGTTATAAGTCATCATCATCATCATCATAACAATAATAATAATAATAATAATAATAATAATGATGATGATGATGATGATGATGATAATAATTATAATTATAACAATAACAATAATAA
The DNA here is from genome assembly GCA_964020975.1 of Hermodice carunculata. NCBI lineage: Eukaryota > Metazoa > Annelida > Polychaeta > Eunicida > Amphinomidae > Hermodice > Hermodice carunculata. The sequence goes on from OZ026617.1 coordinate 63,840,444, forward strand.
TAATAATGATAATAATAATAATAATAATAATAATAATAATAATAATAATAATGATAATAATAACAATAATAATAATTATTATAATAATAATAATAATAATAATAATATGAGAATTTATTGTCGACATAATAATAATAATAATAATAATAATAATAATAATAATAATAATAATAATAATAATAATAATAATAATAATAATAATAATAATGATGATGATGATGATGATGATAATAATAATAATAGAATTTATTGCCAACGACGTAAATACAGAAGTATATGACAAATTTTAAGGCAATATAACGTTTGTAAATATATATAAAATTACAAAAGGAAAAATTACATCAGGTAATCAGAAACTTTAACTATAGTGACTTAATAAACCAATTTTAATTTTAGTTTGTTTAAAATTTAGATACTTTTCATTTCATTTGGTACAAAATTGAAAATTTGGCGACCGCTAATGACATACAAAATTTCGCAAAAAACGCTCTATATTTTGGCATATGTAAGCTTTGAGATTGCCTAGTGTTATAATTATGAATCATTTTATTACGAGTCCAATAAACCTGGTAACTACTTGTTAACTGCTTGAAACATAAAAATACACACTTGAAATTTAATAATATCTAACATGTTTAAAATACCCACCAAATTAAAGATCAATGCGGCATGTTCACTAGGCTTCATGAAATTAATAATTCCAACCAGGTTTTTTTATTTATTTTTTTTATTTTTGTAAACCTGTAAGTGGGTATATATTAGTATTTCAGTTCCTTGCTCAGACAATGTTCCCAAATGAAAAATACGTACAAATACGGAAAACGAAATGCATAATATAAATCAGTCAACACATCTTTTGTCAGCAGCTTTCTGGCTTTTTGGCTTTACATAAAATACCAACATTTTATCTAGTTTGTCTAAAATATAATTAATATGAAACTTCCAATTTAGATTATGATCAATATAAACATCAAGAAACTTAATTTTGTGAGCACATGTAACATTTTGACCATCCAAACTTATTTTAAAGTCATTCAAAGTTAACTTGCCTCTGTTTGTAAAAAACATAAATTTTGTCTTTTTGATATTAACTGATAGTATGTCCTCTTGTAATCATTTCGATACTTCATTAAGCTCATTATTCGTCAAATTTGAAATTTGAAGCAAGTTGTGGGCCAATAGTAATGATTTTTTATTTAGATTTGTTTGCAACTGCATTTTTATTGTTAACTGATGTGCAATTGATATTAAACTGTTCATTAAAAACAATGATTATGTTTACGTTTAAATGTGATGTCATTTATAATTTTACAAATCCTGGATAAATTGTTAATGTCTGAATGAAGACAGCTGTAGTATCTTCGTCATGCAATGTGCACAGGAGATGATTTAGTTTCTTTTCATGACGTCTACATTTATCTTAATTGGGAGGAATAGGATTGACAGTACATATAGCATACAATTTTTGTTTCATCTTAATAAGGGCAAATTTTATTTTTTTTCTTCTTTGAAAGTAGGTTGTATGACGATAACTATTAAAATAATAAATTTCTCTGGGTCGTGTATTTGGTGCATACTAACATAAAGTGCTCTATGTGTATATGTGTGGATCCGGTAATCCAAAGGTACCCTACTGAAAACGCCCGACCATAATAAATTTCATGAAGCATAAAAAACGTGATGTTTTTCGCCCTTTCCTTATAAAATTTTTTCGACCCTGGCTGTAAGTTTTTTTCAAGAATTTCGCTGTCGTGTGCCGTTTATTTTTCTCCCCCCCCCTTTTTTTTCCCAGCAAAGTCAACCCAAACCGAGAATTTTATTTCAACTTGTCTGGAGCGTTAATTTTGGCCGGGGAAACAGCATAGACACAAAGGTAACATTGTTTGGTGAAACAACATATCCCCGGTTGAAAGATTTTATCGAGGAAGTGGATGTTGTGTGTCGTTATTGTGCAGTAAAGTCAAATGAAACATGCCATTTTATTTCACCTTTTCTGGAGGGTTATCTTTGGCCAAGGGGACAATATGTTTAAGATGAATGCTCTTTTCCCTTTACATATTACCTCCTTTGACGTCAGTTTAATTTGTTTCCTGGGCACAGCGGGAGGCGCGTGTTTAAAATGAGAATTTCAAATGCTGCGCCCGCGGACGGCAGCCAGCCGGGTGAAGTATCAGTGGGATAGACCTAATATTTGGTATTTGATTTATAAATGCAGTCAACAGAACATCTACTTGTGTATTTCGCAGATGATTCTCGTACGAAGAAGCTAAACAGAAGAAAGTAAAAAAATGCAGGATATGCCAAATAAATTCAGATAAATTTGGTAGTTTTTAACGGTAGGTTGTTCAGTGTAACATGAAGTTAATTATTTTTATTCATTTCACTCTGGAAAGCTGATCAACAGAGGTCATCGGTTATGATATTATCTCTGCTTTTTTGGCCAGTCCTTTCCGGGTTAACTTATTGAACATAGGTGCCTCCACCTATCCCATTGACGCAAAATAGTTCTATTTGCCTTCTTAAATTCCTTAGCGTTGTAACCACCAGGTGACCGAGTGTACATTGTAGTATGCTTCACTTATTTTATTAATTGTCACTAAAGTCTTCTTAATAGAAGATATTATGGGTGAAAAAAGAATTTTAGACAGGAAAGGCTCATCATGATAGCATATCGGTACATATATATATATATATATATATATATATATATATATATATATATATATATATATATATATATATATATATATTATATATATATATATATATGTATATATATGCTGGTAAATTGTAATATTGTTATTGGTACGCATACCGCCAAGATTTACTTTTATTTGGAATGCAATATGCCAGTATTTGGATCCTTCATAATTGTTGCATTCTGGTATGTGGTCTTTGTTTTCAGATGACAGCCACCAAAATCAGATACAAATCCCTTGACAATGACAACTTGGGTCAATTTTGGGTGTACTGGTTTGCGCTGTTGTATTTTTACCTGGTTACGTTTCTTTTGCCAACAATTTGCCATTGTCAGTTTCATAAATTCCATGATTCGTGGTGGCAAACAACCTATGCCTTCCCCGCCCCCCCCCCCCCCCCCCAAATAACTAGTGCCTGTTTCTATCACCAGTATTGCTCATCATGATTTCGCGGTACTGGTCATGCTCCAGTGGATACTTTATAATTTTTTTGTTCGTGTTTCTGGGCAAAAGTTGCAAAATAAAATGGCCTTTTGTAAAACAGACAGCTTTGAAATTGCAGAAGGAAACTTCTGGGGACGGCGAAACTGAGAATTTTTCTCTGTCTGTTTTTGCGTGTTTTTTCTATTTTCAACTTATCCCAAAGCCTTCACTCAGATTGCTGTAAAACAGGGTTTTTGTGAGAGTTAAAAGTTGTTTAATAGGTGATAATACTCCGAAACACTGATTTTTGAAAGAGTTTTTAAAATCGGGTATTTACTGGTTAAATCATGCATAATTATTACGATGTAATCAATGGAGGTTTGCAATCGTTATTCAGATTTTGACCTTTAAAACCGCCTGCCAGATTCACTTCACACTTGATAGAGATGTACCTAGGGTATGCCTCTACCAAGTTTGCCCGAATAGTCTTGCTTCAATATTTTTTAGATTTTTATGGGATTTTTTGTTTAATTTTTGGTACATATCGCGATATGTATATACATATATATATATATATATATATATATATATATATATATATATATATATATATATATATATATATGCATAATGTGAAACAATATTCTTCAACACAGTTTGGCCAATTGCTTCAAAACTGCATAGAGACACTTCTGGGGAATCCCAGACCTTAAGCTGTCCTATTTTTTTCTTTTAAAGGCTGCTACCAGAACTCCTACAACTGAAACTTACTTTTGTAAGTTCTTAAAAACTCCTCGTTTCAAATATCTGCCGGCTTTCTCAGAGCCCAGATACTGTCATCTTTAGTCGAATTCAGAGCATGCCACATTACTATTTTGCTGGGGTTTTTTATTTGTTATTTTGTTTTTTTTTGGGGGGGGGGCGGGGAGGATTTAAGATTATTATGAGAAGGCATTGTGTTTAAATTTGTTTGTATTAAAAAAGACCAATTACATCCACACAACAATTTTATTGTTCCTTAGAATATATCTTGCAAAACATAAAAAGAACCAGGGAATGGTAACTAAACAGGTGACTGGAAAATAGAGAATCTACGATCCATCTGAATTTCACTTTGAAACACGATGATTTAGATTCTACAGTTTCATGGTTTCTTGTTATAACACTCTATTCTGTTCCTACATTTTTTGAACAGTACAACCTTTTCGAAATGACCTTTGGTTACTTATATATTCCTGTTTGCAATTTAGTTCAACGTAAAATGATGAAGTCTTGTCGCCAGGAATTCATTATTTTAAAGCTTATCTGGGTAATGCATGGATCACCATACGTAAGAATATCATGCAAACTGCGACAAATAAAACTAGAAAAGAAGATTTGCTTCAAAGCAAATCTGTCTGTGTGCCTTCAAAAGTTGTAAAGATTAAATGCTACAATTTTATCCTTTGGTACTTCACATTACATTAAGCTTATGGCTGGATGCAAATTTCAAAGTCCAAATGACCTTTGACCTTTGACCTTTACAGGTCACATGTGAATTGCACAGTGTTACAATACCCACAATTTAAGGATAGGTAAGACACCAAAAATAGATCCCACTTTAGTCAATCCTAGCTCAAAATGTATTTGCGTTAGGATAACATATCATATATGTCTGTACTCGTCATATTCCAAAGAATTTATATGTCCCGTATTTGGGTGTCTGTGATGTTAATTGTTGAATAAACAATTGAAAGTTGACTGCAAAGCATCCACCCCATAAATGTCGATATAAGTCACTAATTACTTTTGATAAAATCATAATTACACTTGGATCTTAATCCTAACATATTGGCAACAAAAAACGATCCTGCGATTTTTCATGTTTAGTTTCGTTTTTCTGTTATCCATCCTCAAAGTTTGACGTTTCAATTTTCCCTTTGATTTTTAGGATGTTCATTTTCTTCATTTCACAGAAAAAGAACAAAGCAAAATTGAGAAAATCGCTGAATCTTTTATGCAGTTCAGACAACAAAGAATCAAAAGCCGTTAACCAGATTAAATTTCGCTCAGCCGTATTCTTGGAATAACCATTCTTAGGTGGGGCTCCCGTCCTATTATCCCTTCTGAGAAAACAAGCTTCAAGGCCTTTGATGTTGATCATTTGCCTCTGAAACAATACCATTTGCTCAAGTTGAGCTGATATTTGTACAAAACGTAGTAAACATCGTTCCTGAACATTTGGTGAGGTTGTCAATCAATTCTTGGCCAATCACATGAATAAAAGAGCCTTTGAAGTACGGAAAACATTATTCAGCGATCTGTCAAACGGCGTGAGCGACAGTCTGGTTTCAAAGTGTGACGTCATGGAGGCAACCTTCCGGCCCCGTGACCTCAAGCCTGGCAACGAAAGTTGTGTTGCCTTGCTTCGGTGAGGCGGCCGGCGGCCGCTCGTGGTCAGTGTACGGATGGCGGGTTTGGTCTTCCGCCCCCTACCTCTTCATCCCGTTTTTATGGATAGTGTTTTATTGTATTTGTTCGTCTCCTATCTGTATACTTTATGTAGTTAGCTTGTTAGACTTGTCTTTACACTTTACTTAGTTAGCTTGTCATTATTTTGCAGTTGTTTTCTCAATGAGTTTCATTTCTCTTCCCAAATTGAGCTTTGTAACACTATATTGTGTGTTTTCTCTGCTGTTCACTTTTATGCTTAATTCAATGTGATTATTTGTACTTTTATTTCCTCATCCCTGGGTTCCGATAAAATATTATGTACGTGGGTATTGTTGATTAGCGTGTCAGTTTTTTTTCCCGCCTGTCCTTGGTGTGAAAGACCACTGTGGTAATCCATCGCGGCACGGCCTTTAAAGTTTGAAGGGACATCGTCTGACGATTCCCGCTCCTCTTGAACATTTGAAGGCTCCCTTCATTAGAACGCAAAAAAAGCAAGATAGCTATAAAGTAAACCACTAAGGCTATGATATGTTAGCATGTTTGCATCTTTTCCCTGCCCACAAACATACTTTCGGCATGCTGCCTTATTTCGCATTGCCGCCCTGATACCACTCTCCTTTTGCCATGGGCCGTTGCTACCTGCAGCCACGTGACAGGCTGTTAAGTATGATTGACGGGTGGCATTGCTCCGTTTGGCGGCTGAAAACCAAAAGAATGACACATGGACGTTCGGATGTCCACATGCCTGTGTGGTTTTTGGCATTTTTGTCATATTTCTACTTTAGTTAAAAGCTGGAAATTTTGACAATTAATAGAAAGGACATTCATCTTGTAAAAACCGTTAAAATTTCAAAATCGGTCATGCAAGGGTTTTTGGTGTCTTAACTGTCCTTAAGCCCAACATGAATCAAATCGGATAAATATTGATCAAGTTATGGCAAGATTGAACTAGGAAAGGGCCAAATGACCTTGACCTTTGCCCTTTTAAGGTTACATGTTCTTATAAAATGTGCAGTGGTGTAATACCTACAATTTGAGTCCAACATGATTAAAATTGGATGGAAATTGGCCAAGTTATGACTGGATGAAACTTTCAAAGTTCCTAATGACCTTGACCTTTGAGCTTAAGAGGTCACTTGTAAGTTTCAGAAATGCGCAGTGTTACAAAAGCTACAATTTGAGCTCAACATGATCAAAATTGGATAAAAATTGACAAAGATATGGCTAGAAGAAAGCCGCCATCGAAAGTGGCCTTTGACCTTGAAATGACCTGTGACCTTGAAATGACCTCTACGAAAAGTGAACCTTGACCTCAAAAATGACTTTTTGGCCTTAAATTGACCTTTGACCTCTACATGATCTTTGATCTTGACATGAACTTGACGTTTGAGATGAACATTACCTTGCTATGATCGAACTCCTATACACTCAGAACCACATCTGCTATAGTATATAAGATATTGGAGAATTAAAACTTTAATTAGCCCTCATTTGCATAATTTTGAAAAGCATGACCTCTCATTATGAAAAAGCCACACTTCATCTATAGAAGTATAATTGTGCCAAGTTTGGAGTTTCTACGTGTTATACTTTTCAGAAGAAATGTCGGACAAATTTGCCTGCAAAGAAAGAAAGAAAGAAAGAAGAAAGAAGGAAGAAAGAAAGAAAGAATTCCTAAACATGACAATATGTCTGTGTTGGCACACAGACATAACAATTTTCCCAACACTGAAAAAGAAATAGTTTTTTCACACAAAGCCTTCCTTGTCTTGCAGAATATTTCACCTGCATGGACAGAAAATGCGTAATGTTATGGATTATGTATTTATGGGGGCACGTAAACTGTGTTACAGTTAATGTTCATAGTGGCTTCGACATCTAAAATTGCCGTATTAATTAAAATTTCAAAAAAAAAACGTAATTTACACCCAGTTTAGTGTAATCACGTGCTTTGAATGAACACCTTCACTGTGACAGAGACAGACTGTCTTAACACTTTTTTTAAGATCTTCAAGAGTATTCCTTTGACATGATGCATGAGAACTTTCGCAGCCGCAGTATCACTGATCTGCTTGTTCCTTCCAAGCATGCGAATGATAGGTTCCAATTTCACAGGAGCTTATCGGTTCTACCTGACATCTGCCATCTGATAGGCAATTTTCCAAGCTGGGTCATCGAATTTTATGATCGTTGTGTTTCGGCACTGATACCCCTCATTGAATTCATGCTTTCACATGGCACGTTCTTTAGTCCTGATTTACGATGGATAATTTCAAATAAAAATGACTATAGTACCCCAAAAAGCTAAGCAAATACCGACTCATTTTTTTAAATGCTGAATATATTCCAGCTGTGGGATTCAAGGCACGTTACAGTATCAATAAGTTACGGATAACTCAGGCTGTCCAGTATAAGGACAAACCTTTGATGCCACTTTTTGTAATGTTTCTTGTATTGATAGACTGAAAAAGTTGTGTTTTACTCATCTCCGTAATCAAAATAAGAATGGATATTAAAAGAATGGTCTTATTTGAATAATATAGACAGCTCAATAGAACACAGTTTCCAGATACAGTGAACTACCGGCAGCAGATATTGTAATGTTTGTCGTCATTCTTAATTGGGCTGTGCATTATTATCATTGCTGTTGTTGTTATTCTTGTTCTCCTGTTTCTTCTTCTTCTTCTTCTTCTTCTTCTTCTTCTTCTTCTTCTTCTTCTTCTTCTTCTTCTTCTTCTTCTTCTTCTTCTTCTTCTTCTTCTTCTTCTTCTTCTTCTTCTTCTTCTTCTTCTTCTTCTTCTTCTTCTTCTTCTTCTTCTCCTTCTCCTTCTCCTTCTCCCTCTCCCTCTCCCTCTCCCTCTCCCTCTCCCTCTCCCTCTTCCTCTTCCTCTTCTTCTTCTTCTTCTTCTTCTTCTTCTTCTTCTTCTTCTTCTTCTTCTTCTTCTTCTTCTTCTTTTTTTTCTGTTTTTATAAATTGCAGCAACACTCAATTAGAGAAATACCAATACTTTGTACCAGTAAAATATTAAAAAATGAAAATAAAAATACAGGATCACCAACAATTATGCGACAGCGTGAGACCTTGTGGTTACTTATATATTTAAGGTGTCAAGGGTGAATATTTTATATCCTTATTTTCTGTGACTCCGTGCTCTACCAGGCACATGTACGTCAAGAGATAAGGCCATTACGAAAGCGCATTCACAGATGCAGGCATTTGGGCAATTAATGTTTGATTCAGCTACGCTGGTTTTGCATTTTTTTCCGTCATGGATAAATGCACAAGTCATGGATAAAAAAAATCTTAAGGGTGCTGTGAAAGTAATTTTATTTAGTCCATAAATCTTAAGTCTTCCCAAGTAAATGTCTTCCGTATTTACTTTGAAAATATACTGGTTCCCAAAGGTTAAGCAGTCGGTGTTGTTTTACTGTACGCACAGCAAAATATGAAAACTGTCCTACTTTAGCACAACAGGTTCGTAATTCAATATAGCACCATAAAAATGCTTTTGAAGGGGATGTCTAGAATTCCCCTCAAAATGACACTGATCTTCTGTTCTTCCTCTCCAATGAAGAAGCTAGACTTTTACAATTTTTACATAGGGTATTTGTTTATATATATCCTGTTACGCTCTTTGGCGAGGGTAAGTGACTTCATATACCCAAGCAAGACTTTGTATGATATTTTGTGGCGTTAATGTTCAATTATAAACGAATTTACGTGGCCGAAAAAGGTTTCAAAAATAAAAAAGCCAGACGAATCTGACAGATGGCCAACCACAAGGCGTCGGAGCAAATATGAGGTCACTGATCACAGGAAGTTGGTAACAGAGACAAGCAACGGGAATGTGAGACATTCACTAATAAGTCCCCTTTCACCCACCAGGTTGAAGTTTTTCTGCTGTAAAAGCAAATTTAAAGAACAAGGTCCCAGAGATAAAGCTTATATGTTTGATTATATTACGCGGTGAATATAGTCAGTGTTCTGCTGAGTTGGGTTAATGACGTGCACACATCAGCACGTGTGTCGCTTGGACACTGCCTTGCAGTTGGTTATTATGTTGCGGAAAAATATGGAGGAGGTTGTTTGTAGGCGCAAAATTGGTTCTTATGTTATGAAAGTATATATATATATATATATATATATATATATATATATATATATATATATATATATATATATGAGTATCATACAGAGGTCTGTCACCACTCTCTCATTTTGATCTTTCACAACACGCTTTTGTCCATTCAACCCTCTGACCTGCCACTGTCTGTCCAGATAACGTTATGTCTTGTCGACTTTTTGCTCGTCAACATTTTATCATGCACGGCATGAGCTTCGAATAAACAAATTATTTAACTCTTACAGAAAGTGAACAAACGCCCATTGTACAACCTATACCGTAAATATACTTGATTTGTGTTGTGTATTTGTTTCAAATTGAAAAAAAGCAAAACTTCCTCAGTGGCTTTATAATTTCTTGCGTAAATTGATCAGTTGTGAATGTAAATTACCCAAAACGCAGCAAATGTGAATCCACAACGAGAGTTTTCGTTGAAAATCCCTCTCTCTCAGTATAGGGTCACTAATCAAGACACCAATCACGTTTGTATTTGGTTGAAAATGTGATGTCAATTTTAGCTGGCTCTTCGTGGTGTTGTTTTCAAAGTATATTTGTCATTTATTTTATTATATATACCTGTAAAAAGTTCAATATTTCAATTGATAAAGTCTTCTAGGCTAAATAATGTTGTATTCATTGTAAGGGATTGACAAGGGGATTTCTCACTTTTATTGTTCTTTGCAATGAATGTCGAGAATTTATTATTTTTGCCCCTATGTGTCATGAGCAAGTCATATGAAGGCAGCTGGGTCACATGGAAATGTGATTGTGCAAAGTATTTTAAAGAATATACATATGACAAACTTTAAAGAAGAACTGATTCTCGAAATTATGTTTATAGTATTTGTGTCTTTTTGTGTCTTTTCATATTTTCCTCTTTTGCCTCTTAGGACACGGAGATCCAGGATGTTATTCGCTGCGTAAAGGCCACTTCCAATTGGAGCAAATCTGTTGTTTTGTATACGATTGTTTGATGAAAAGATTACACAAAGTTGTATGATAGTTTTACAATTTCGTACACTGAAAGAGTACAAAATGTGTGAATATTTAATGATACCTGTTTTTTCAATTAATGTAGGAAGCATGAACTTTACACAATTCAGCAGCTATATCAAACTAAAAGGTGGTGCTGGAAAGCATGAATTCTATTAAACAAGTGGAAATATGGTGGGATGTGTATTCATTTGGCTTTGGCTAAGGTAATAATACCCTTGACGCAGAAGAGGCTATATTTCTGTTCTGATTCTACCCTCGCCACAGAAATTGTCACTTTGTTTTCGTAAAATTAGCCTGCAAAAATCATCCTTTTTACTGAATAAGATTTAGAAGCGACCGTTTGTCCATGATGGTATTCTTGGCGTGACAGAAGATGCGCTGGCAGGGAACACTTAGGACTAGTCTGGCAAGGGATTTCTTTGCCCTGGCTGCAACGGTCGGGTATTAGCTAAGTACGCATAGTATTAAGCATGAAAGAAGAGACTATGATTTACATATTAAAGAAGGCTTGAACGTGTCTTAGCAAAGTTCCTCAGGAAGAGAATCCTATGCTCTTGCTTAAATTTGCTTACCGAACTGAGGATCGCCTAAATTCTTTTCAAGTTGACGAAATAAAGGTGAAGTGAAAAAAGAAGAAAAAAGAAAAACAGCCATTATAGTCTATTTCTGTAACAGGTCCTGATGGTATAGGGACTATGATTGTCTCATTTCCAAGAGATGTTTTTGTATTTGTGTCTTTATATCTAGAACCACTTCCTAGTAGTCATTGCCCCATTCAGCAGTCTGAATTCTTTACTCTCCATAAGCTACCCTGTCACTGTCTAGCCTATATACATATGGAAGTACTATTGTCCATATTGCTCACGTTTCTCTGTAGAATTTTGACATAGGCTATTAGCCTATGTCAAAATTATATCATTAGCCCAAATAAATTATTGGGTCTTCAGCGGGTAAAGACTCAGAATATGTTTGGAGCCTATACCCGTACCTGTCTCTCTGAGTAGTGGCTCCTTGTCCAAGCTAAACATTCAACAAGAACAACCCACATACTAATGAATAAATATGAACGTGGCAAATGATGAAATAGCTGAAAAAAGGAAGTTTTGCTTATAAATGCAAAGCTTTACTAGGAATGAAGAATACCTGTCAAACCAAACATTATTACTAAATTTGTATAGTGCAAGTTCAGATACGAATAATTTGACTCTCCACTGAACTAGTATGTGCCCTTTTTAGCTGACAGCTTACCTTAGTTAAACTACCTGCCAGTGTATAACTGAAGTGGAACAAACTGGGGCATTATATTTACTCCCAGTGATTGTAAAATAAACAGTTGCCGCTAGACCATCTCTCCAAACCGAGGGAAATCCTAACAAGTACTACTACTGTATCAATTTTTGATTATGGTAAACAATAAAAACTTGTTTTTCAGTGATTCTGTGTTCCTGGAAACAGAATGAAAATCGGACCACCCACCATTCCTTGTGGGCTATACTATAATCCTCGAGCGTATCAACCATTCTCATTTGGGAATAACCCTCTCGTACAAGCTAGACTGAAATGGCATACCGATATTATCATAATGATAGACGAAGCCAATAAAATTTGAGTTTACTGTTTAGACTGAAATGCAAGTTGCTTTGTAATACTGTTAATAGATTGGATAAAGCTATGATACGTCCTATCCTAGAATAGGGATACATTATACTTGATGCTAGCATGCATCTATCTAGTTCGTTGAAATTGGTATGATACAAAACGGGTTGCATTTGTTATGCTGCTCTAAACACATGCATCATGTCGTCTTCTGCTCAACGAATTAACTTGGCCAGCATCGTGCAAATGATCAATAGGCTGACCCCTGCTCATAGTTCGGATCTGGTCCCAATCAGTGGTGGTCAGGCCACAGTCCCTTTTAGAAATATCTTCACTATTCTTACCCAAAGAGTTTTTGTCGAAAATGGTTTGCAATATGCTGGCACCGCGAGTAAAATTAGCGCTTCATATAGCAGGAGACACATTACGCAATCATCTTGACAATGACAATCTGTCCGCGTCTCAAAATTTAGATGTAGATGTATTTCTTTATGTTCTAGATTTTATTAGTGATTCCGGACAACTTGCGTAAGTAGGTATTTTTCACAATGTATTGGGACAAAACAAGCACATTCATTTCACGTGCAATCTAATTTATTGATTGCTGTGATTATAGAGTAACAGCACCTTGTACAAGTGAATTGTCTTCCGCAATATATTGTCCATTTTGTTTTGTACATATTATTGTGTGTCCCTCTCTGTGTCTGGAGGGTCGGTCGTATAGTCAGCTGTACTATAAGGTGATCCAGCGTAAATAAATATGTTTACACTAAACTAAAATAACTTGAATGTAGCCTAAAAATATACATTGCTAACATTGCTTAATTTAACGACTCTATTGAACGCTTAAACATGGATGTTTTGATACTCCGTAAGATCGGAAATTTGAATTTGGTAATGTTGACTATCACGATAAATCTAGTCTAATTTTAGGATTAAATAATTGTCATTGAATTTGCATTAAAATCATAATAAATAAATACAGATGTAACCGATTAAGTTTCTTAACGGTTCAATTTGCTGGTTTATCGATATAGTAATATTTGTACAACCACGAATAAGATGGACATACTTATTTCAACTGAAATGTCTTTTCCGCTGAATCATCACAGTATACCTTGAATGATAGGATCGACGACGAGCCCAGTATCGAAGTATCGGAACAAAAATGCATAAAAAGGAGTGTAATCAACTCGTTCACTTCAGGCATGGTGATATTATTCATGTAGAAAAATTATACTTTATCCACTATGTACATTAAATATAACTTATTTACTTGGAAATCAATAGTTTTGATGTTACGGACAGCCATGGATGCCATCTTGGATACGGAAAAGCTGCTTAAATACAGGCTAAGGATATCTCTATACTTTTAACTTTATAGCGCACTGGGGTGGTAGAACGAATTGCAGCAAAGCCACAAGCAACAATTGCACAAAAAGTGAAGCTCATATTGAGGCTTCATTTCCCTTACCAGTGACCATCTCCTAATGTATGATAATTTTTCTCTCTTGTACAAAGAGAATTTGAATTGATGAAGAACCAATCGCAAAAATTTTGGTGCCCCCAAAGGACCAGTATTATTGTGCATTTTCCTGATTTAAAGCAATCTAGAATAAAGCATTCTGATTAATTTATTGGTGTTGAAGTAAATGGTAAGAATAAATCCCCGAGAATCCCTTTATCCAAAACAAAATAAAGTCTTTCAACCACCATAGAGTATATCTGGTAGTAAAGTTGTGTGTCTGGTGTGTGTAGTGATAACATCATTGTAGGTGTCTGCGGGATAATCTAAATATAAATTGTATGGCGGTATTATAGGCTATAATGAAAAAAAAAAATCAATTTGACATGCTATAAGTTGCTAAGAAAGCACCACTTGGAGGCTCATTAGCTATGTATATGCTGATAGTTTGTTCCTGATTTATATTGAACCATTTTAGTTGCAACTGAGCAACGTAACTTCACTTTTATTTTAAATGCACTCATAACATTATAAATCCTTTACTCATTTGGTTGCATGGTTCTGCAGAGTCTATCTGCACCGGAGAGGGGTATGTTCTAGATTCATGTATATATATACAAAAGTCGGTGCTTACATCAAATTTGTCGCTGCGCTAGGGTTTCTATCCCTTGTTAATTGAGCTGAAGGTCCATCTGTGGTGTATGTATGTATGTATGTATGTATGTATGCATGCATGTGTGTGTGTGAGTGTATGATGTATGGATGTATGCGTGTGTGTGTGTGTGTATGTATGTATGTATGTATGTA
>OZ026617.1:63859986-63874986 GCA_964020975.1 Hermodice carunculata
TTCCTTCTCATCAAAACCAACTCCAGTGCCAACGCTAAACTGACCTGAAAGGGCACACAGTCCAGATGTTTAGAAACATGGAATGAATGGAAGACTGCAAATATTCGGTTTGATGTTGTGCTATATTTACAGGCAAATGCTATCATGAATCAGTCTGGTGCTGACAGATTCAACACATCTGCCCAGCACTCAAACCACACAAGAAGCAAGCAGGTGAAGAATGATGTTCTAAAAAGTCGATAAAGAGGCAGGACCGCATGTGCACATGGGGAGCAAAGCAAAAGGCGAATTGTCCAGTGCGACATTTTTTTTTTCAATCAAGGACAGTGGTACATTTTCGTATACACTGAAAGGTGATAAAGACATACTCGTAAATACAAAATCAATCTCTCCTCCGTGTAAGTCTAGTCTTCACTCAAAACACTCTCTAGCACCCAATCAAAAGTAAACAATGGTACCTTCCTTGTAACTACATCTCGCTGATTTTCTAAATATTTTGAAAGTGGCGGCGCCAGGGGGAAGCTTGAAAACGGTTTCACTTCGCTTTCTGAGTGATCCCTGGGTTCATGTTTACATTGTTTCTCTATAAAGATGTATGAATAACACTTTCCTCAATCTTGTATCTTTATCATTCCAACATGGGTTTTCTCCGTCCAAAAGTTTCAATATTTAACAACTTTCCACCCTGGCTGATAAGCGTTTTCCCTGGCAATTGCGATTTCACCGAATATTTTGACAGTCTGGAAGTAAAGCGTTGCTCTTGGGCACCTTTTTGTTTTCCATCTATCTCCAAATACAAACACACATACACGCAGACACAGACACCCACACAGATACACACTTTACCTTGCTAAGACAATGTCATTCGGTATTTGAAACACGACACGAGGGATCAGATACTTTGCTAAAGGAAAATTTGTGCGTCGGGTCAAAGTATTATTGGTTCGAATAGAGTGAACTTGGAGAATAGAATAATTACACTTTAACTTCCACCAAGGAGGCTTTTAGACCAACCTGGAAAAAGTGGATAATACAATACGGAACATTCATCTGTTGGGAAGGGGATAAATGGAATAGAACGAAATCAACTCATGGCACTAAGATTCCATTGATACTTGTGCACCATTTGGGAATTCCAATGCAATGTCAGTTTAATTTTACGTCAATGAACACTCAGAGGTATCTTCTTTAGTGTGTCTGTACAAAGACGTGCATACAAATGTGCATGAGCATCCTAGTTAAACATACAATCTGGAGGCAGTTCTGCACATTTTAAAATCATTAAGTACGATATGCCAAGAGCAAAATGCTGTGTTAAGTTCGTATATTGGTTATCAGTTTGTGTATTTAAAGACTTCAATATTGGCAGCATGGGTACTACTCTAATCTAATAATGATTTTTGCCTGACACGCAAACATTGGTTTCGCTCGGGTACACTCTGAACGCAAAGTGTTAACAAAGTAAAATAAAACCTGAACACAGTGTAGAGCATTATAAAGTGTCATATACGTTGCGATTTTTAACCCAGGTGCCACGAAATTTACTTTAAAATCTGACCTACTTAAAATGGGAACATATACGTACCTGTTACAAGTTTGGAAAGTGGATCATATGTGCTTAGAATGATTTTTTTTGTTTTGTTTTGTTTTTTTCAAAATTAAAACATCTCACATTTAGAGTGTACAGCTCGTGTGACTTCCTGGTTGCTCTGTGGCATGATGTACTGACACTCCATTTTTGGATTTACTGTCGGGGTACACGCTGATTCCTGGTTCCAGTAAACCCTATTGTATGAATTTTTCGCTAACGACTATCATGTGTCATGGTCAGGCAATCCAGACCCTGGTCATGAATTGTCGTGCTGCGGGGCTCCTTTATATATACAGCATGTTATAACGGGCATTTTGATCCAATTATATCGTTTAGCGCAAATTGAAACATTTATCAGGGAAAATAAACATTCTACAATTGACAGACAAATAGACAAAGACAGGGCACAAGGATATCATGATAACGGAAGAAGCTGTATCAGGTGTGTATCTGATACATATATATACCGTGTTTTCGATCACTTCCATTAGACAAAATCACAAAATGTACAGTTTTCTCGTACGGATCTGAGTGCATCATGATTTCTCATCCGGGCTTTCAAAGCTGGACAACGACTTTCATAGGTATACGCACAACAGATACTGTTCAAAGTGACAGACGAAGGCATATGTACATCCAAACTCTACCAAAATAAAATTTAGTGATAGCGAGAGTACATATAGCATAATATTACACTGCTGCAGGAGTGTGAGATTCAGTATTGTTTCGATGGATGTGCAGCACCAAAGTATTTTGACTAGACTTACGTCGTACGTATCTGTGTTTATCTTGGATCGCAGCCTATTGTACCACGGCATGAAATGATGCAGTTTCCGTGTTGAACAACCGAGAATCTCCTGTAGCTGTAAGAGGAGCCTTGCTTGCATTTAAAGAGCACTTCATACATTATGCCCAGGTGTGAGGGAAGGTTCTCGTGTGTCGGATGCGAAAACCCACAGAGCCACGAAAAATATTAACCTGGGTGCGATTAGGCGTTGTCATGTTTTTAGTATCGAATAAAAACAGGGGTCGGGGGCTATAGGGGCAACCGAAGCCTGATTGCGTGTGTTTTAGATTGGTTATTTTGTCACAGCAGTAGAGTGAGTGCCACCTGTGGAAACAGGAAGATTATAGATTAAGGGAGATAAATATCAGATCACATTTGCACCAGTTGAATATGTTTGTGCTTTTATTCCACGGATACTGCCGTATAAATCAGCATGTATGTGCAAGCATCATTTTGCAAGTTAAGACAAAATATTGTATGACGGAACCTTCCCATAGTCATTTTTACTGTGTGACCTTTAGTGTTTAAAAAAATATAAAACTTGATGGTTTAATAAGAATGATTTTGCAAAGAAGGACCACTATCGGGTGAACCCCGCCACCACACCCACCCTTTCAGTCTGAGCATTTCTTTTGTAAAAAAACGTCTCTGAGATCTGCGGTATAAGGGTGTCTCTAGTGAGGTAATTAGCGTATCTTTGTTTGGACCATTTTTTGTTAAAGATATATCACAAATAACTAATACATGAATATAAGATGAAAACAGCCAAGTGACTATGAAGCAAACAAGCCAATTTGAGAGACAATTCTTTACCTTAAAATGGAACTATACACAACTGTATGCACATGTAATCTTAGCGAGGTCTTCCTCCCCGTACAGTGTTCAGATGAAACTTCCGGTAGACCAATAGACAAATACACCTGCTGCAGGGCCGGGTGATGCGCTGACTGCACATGGCTTATTTAACACTTGTATTATTGATGCTCTTTCAGATTGTTTCTATAACAATAAATTCCTCAATTCGGTCAGCGATAATATAGAAGTATGTGTGTAAGTATGTAGGCATGTGTGTACGCACATACACATGCATGTTCCCAAGTGGGTTTTCTTCATTTCACAACTTGGATTTTTGAATGTGGAATCTTAATGGTTTTATGCAATGGAAGATGCCTTGTAATGCTTTGATACCTCTGTACTATATTAATGTACATTACCGTTCACTTATGCGACGTCTTTTCACGTGAAGGCTAATTATTCTCATAGCACGTTCCAATGACGCAAGACAACAAAAATGTACTCATGGTTATGATATTTCACAGACGCCACAAACGTAAAGGCATACAATATGCATGAATATATGTTACACCGGTACTTGAACTACATGTTGAAGTTTGAACACAAATCAAGAGGGGATCCAGGATTTGTTGGGAGGGGAGGGGGCTGAAATAGGAAACGTTGGATTTGGGGGACGCTTAGAGTGCCATAGGAAGGGATCCAGGACAGTGGGGGTGCAGGGCCCAGGAAGGTGATATGGTTTATCCATGTTTGGGGGACGAGAACGGTGTATTCTGGCATGAAAATTGTCATCCATTTTTGTCGGTCATTTCCTTTTCTCTTTCTGCCCTTCTTTCGGTAGAGAAGTAAGTGGCGCATCCGACCTTTAGCCCCGATCAGTGCTTGCATATAAGCAGTAAATTCACTTTATGGTATTCAACTCCTAATGGAGTACAAGAAAAACAAATTAGAAAAGAAAATATTTTTCTAAGTACATCTCTCCGTGTGCCTTCTAAACTAACATAAATTAAAATTCTGGAATGTTGACTTTGTGTCCATGGGCTGTATGTGCAGCAAGACATAAGAGAAAACGAGAATGACACCCACGGTCTTTAAACGTTGAATCATGCGTAGAACGCGACTTGAAATAAAATATGAATTGTACAATAGAATCGAATTTGGATTGACAATTTTATAGCTGATGCGTTTGAAGATACATTGAGCATTACACTGACTAGCTCACGTGAGGTAGGTCTTAGCCTAGCAGCTAGTACTACAATGGTTTTCTTGGAGCCCCTGGTGGTCCAGAAGAGGCCTGCCATACTGTTTCCATTGAAATCATTGTATCACATGCTGGTCCTTGCATCCTTTCTTTTGATGGAAATAATCCATTTTCTGCACAAAGTTGAGTCTTTTGGGTACACAATTTTCCTCTCAACTGCAGGAACTGTTAATACACCCAAAGGTCACCGTAGCGTGCCATCACTGGCCTCAGTATGATCGGAATACATCGCCTTCCTACCACTGTACCAACAGCATGGTCCTTGCAGTAGAGTAAGTCATGTGAACAACTTTATTTTGTCTGCTTGTGAAGTAATATACACATTTTAGATAATTTGGAGAAAATATATGTATGTATTAAACTGGGATCCGAGGAAATGTGGTTCGCATATACGTGACCATGATCAAGCTAAAACAACAGTTCTTTGCGTTTTCTATTTCAGTACCACCTTTTTTAATTGAGTACATTGTAACAGCTGTCCTCGGCACGCCTTTGGGCGAAAAGCTTGCAGACGAAAGCTGTTGACCCGGGCTATTATATTCCCTGTGCCTTCAGGCAAGCTGGTACTCGAATGAAAGGCTTTAACGAGGAACATGAATCTTGAACCCTAATTTAACTCAATGCAGTCGTATTAAGTAGTTTAACTTACATCGAAAATTCCCTGCTCCATGGCTACAATGTCTGCTTGAGCTCAACCAGATGTGTGGCTCTTTGTTTATACTGCAGGCGGTGTTTCATTGGCAACCACAAAGAAATAAACTCTTCCACCACCATAAGGGGCATCGACACATTTGTTTGAATCGCTGTAAGAACACTATTCAATGGTTCGTGCAAAGAACCGTCCTTCAAGTACCAGCAATCTTAGACTTTAGATATTAATTTCGGTTGGATTTTTTTTCCCTGGATGACAACATTCCTCAGCCCACCTTTCAAGCATAGCTTGCAAACAGCAGTGAAAATAGCTTGTGATTCAGCCCTTAGCTTGGAACTGAAAGCGTTAGGTAACTTCATGTTTTTTTCAGGCATGTCATTGCTTCCTTCAGTAGAGTCAGTTTACACGCTCACACTTGTTGCTGCTTCACATTATCACCTTTTGACCGAAAATATATAAACATATAATATAGATTATGACTAGTTGCTATCCATGACCATCTTTGCATACATATTTTGATGGAAATTTGTCTTTGTCACTATACATAATGACATCTTTGTCTTTCATGCTTTACATTGAAAGGTTTTCAACATTGAATTGTCTGTACATGATGACCCAGATTCAAGTTCTACCTGTTTTATGTATAAATAATATATATGCCACTGTAAACAGACAGTTTGGAAATTGATTGGCATATTATTATAGGTTATCACACGTTTGGGTCTTTTTCAGGCCTTTATCCATCCCAAACCCTTTATCGTCACTGAGCGAAAGGGTTGGTACAGGCTTGATACAGACCAAACCATTTAATAAACTTTTTATTACCACCCCACAGGAAAAAGACACCTATGGTTAGAATTCTGTCAATATCCTGTCTGCTCTGTCAGCAGCCACTTTAGGGCTATAGAAGGGGACATCCGAACCATGCTCAGAAACATGCTTGTAATTGGTTAACAGTTTGAAGTTGATGTTAATGAAGAACACTCTTGATTGGCTATATAGAAATTGAACACAGTACGTTGATAAAACTTGTGTCAGCTTCGCTTGAGTTTTCTGGGTCAGCTGTGTTAAGGGACTTTTACATGTACAAGCATAGGACACACATCATATTCAGGGCCGTATAAGCACTGTGTGGTAAGAGAATCTTATATCTATACCTCGTACAATTTATTTATTTATTTGTTTATTTGTTAATTGATTAATTAATTAATTAATTTATTTATTTATTTATCTATTTATTTATTTATTTATTTATTTATCTATTATCCTTTAACAATTCACAATATGTACGATTTTCAATGCTTCAGCTTTTATTACCCGTTGATAAGGTGATTCCGCAACACAATATCGAGAAATTATAGTTGGCATACCTAACTCCATATAAAAAGTACCGCTTTCTAACATTGTTTTGAAGATATTTAGGTTGAATATTGTGTATATGCCGAATTACCATAAATTGATATGTTACAAAGTTTAGTTTGTGGGCTATATAATGCCTCCAGCACAGTCCTTTAAACTGAATATGGACTGGCACCTTAATCGATAATATTTCAAAGATTTTGAACATTTATGTTTTCCGTGGCTCTAATTAGTGTCATTTAAACTGCTATCGCTTTTTATCTGCCCCATTGCGTTGGCTGGTGTGACAAACCTATATGCACAACTTGAAATTTTCTTCCCTATGTGATAGTTAACAAGAAACTGTTTAAAATGTTCTTTTCCCTAATGTGCATAATTTTAGAACTTCCCAGCAATACATGATAAGGTGCAAAACGTCACCAACGATGCAATATCCCACAGAATGTACATGTTTGCACAGAGGCACACAGGCGTTTGACAAGGTACAACTATATAGTAAAGCAGCCGGCACTTTATGTATTTAAACGTGTTGTATGTCAACATAACCCTATCGAGTTTTTAACTATTCACATCAACCTGGCTGGATCTGCCTGAAATATTTGAGGGCACGAAAAGTGTATCCGAGCCACTAAGGTCGGAGATAAAATAAAGCACCTGCAATGGTGCGCCAGGCGACAATCTTTTTTTTTTGTGCTGAGAAAGTGCAACTTCGACCCGGAGATTTTCAAAATAAGCAACACATATGCATGCTGCGAATGGTTGTTATTGCTCTAGTGTTAGGGTGGGCATCAGCATTCGAATTATCGTGCAAAGGGAGTGCAACCTGGCGCGGAGATTTTTAGAACACGTCAACAATATGATGCCAATGGTATTTATTGTTGTAGTGTCATGCGGGTAGAACTGGAACAGTAAAAAGGGGAGTTACATAATTTAAAATTGGTGGATGGGTGTGTATCTGTATACAAATTAGAGGTGTGTATCTGTACACAAATTAGAGGTGTATCTTTTCATACAGCGGCATATTCTGGCCCCCGGATATTTCCTTACATGATTAATGATACATTTAACATCTAGACCCAAACGAGCATATCCCATTGGGTGACAAACGTGTGATGCCACATTACTGAGGCAAGTAAATAGTTCCTCAGCTTGATCCAAGGAACTTTGGTATTGTCATTCCTCTCCACATGATAGACACAGAATATTTATCATGGGTTGGCCTTTGCAAATAATTTGTTGCAGGTAAGACTATGTTTGGAGAGACTACTACTACTACTACTACTACTACTACTACTACTACTACTACTACTACTACTACTACTACTACTACTACTACTACTACTACTACTACCACTACTACTACTACTACTACTACCACTACTACCACCAGTTTAAGTTTAAAATATTTCATTTTACCAATTGAAAAGGGATTGGAGAAAAAGTCCGGAGCACCTATATGAACTCCTGTCCTAGTACGTCAAATGAATTAGACAATTTCATGAATAAGTTGCTGAACAGGATAAACACTATATATATTGTCATGTGGAGTAATGCTGACTTATGGTTTTAATGTAATGGCTTCAGAGAAGAATACAACTATGCAACAGTTAAGATAAAACTTTCCATAAACACACTGACAAGTTAGAAACGCTTAATCTGATTGCGAAAGTTATGGACTGTCCTGAATAAGTTAACGTTTTTGGGGTCGCCTGATAGTAGGTTATTGCTGTTTAGGTTGGTGTGGTCAGGTAACTGACTTACAGGTATTGATCGAGCACGAGTATAACGCTTGCATTCAAGAACATAATGCCTTGTGGCACTACTACTACTACTACTACTACTACTACTACTACTACTACTACTACTACTACTACTACTACTACTACAACTTCTACTACTTCTACTACTATACTTCTTTTACATCTTCTCTTCCTAAAAATCTAAGCTTGGAAACATGACTGAAGCTGACAGAGAGACAGGGGTGGGGGGTGGGTGGAGAGTTTTCCCAGAGAATGTTAGGAAGCATACGTCTTCATCTTACGTACCTGCAAGTGTCATTTTCAGGCGCAAAGAATGTTTACAAACATGTTTCTTTGTCTTTAGTGTAATGAAATGAGGACTTGGTATGAGAAAGGTGAGGCGGGTAGTGTCTAAATCGTGAGTCATGTCAATAATCAATGAAGGAGCATCACAATTTTTACAGTGGACGTCTGATGGTTTTGATTAACGCCAATCATGGTAACACACGATGCTATAAGAACAGGCACTGCCATAGAGCTGTAAATTACTGCGGCTAAAGAGATTAAGGCATGTGGGTGTTGGTGGCTCTCTTACATGTAAAGTATGCCTATTGCACAGTTTGTGTCAACTGTAGGCTGAAGAATTTACTCGCATATATTCCAGCTGCGTACATGGACACAGATGTGGGAGATCGGTACCTCAGAGGCTGGTTGTAAATTGCTGCTGGTTATTCACCAAATCTTAGCATCTATGGTGCGCTATCAGTATATGTGGCATACTTAACTACCTTCTTCTTCCCAAATACAAGCTTGTTTTCCTCATGATTTATAACCAACTGTAATTTTCACTTACGCGAAACCCAAATAGTATGTTTCGCGCTGTGGAAAAAAAATTTCAAATATTAGACGCATATGGTTTATTACCACACATGTGGCGCATGTTATTCATGGGGTAAATTACACACAATTATAAAACCTGACAACCAGATTGGTAGATGAGTATATAGCGGTACCAAGCAAATGCATTACATATAGTCTGCCATTCCGGTAACAGGTTAGAAGTAAGCAAACGAATTCAGATGATCCACTCTTTGCAATGCTGCCAATTGGCTGATCGAAAAACAAAGGTTTTAATGCATGTTTGATTTTCATCTGAAAATTACGGTAGAAACACCAGTATTCTTTGTTGAGGCAATATTTGTAGCGCCAGGTTTTAACTTAGTCTGGAATACATCTGTGTAGGTTGTGTACTATTCGACCGTAATATGCGGGCAACCAGCGAACAGAACACCGGGCACATCAGAGTGTAGGTGGCTTCTCGAAGCACTTCGAGAAACGGGACTTCACCATCCAACTATATCGAGACAATTTGAATTGTAATTGATAACAGGTATCCTCAAGAACTTCAGCATATTACACAAGGTGGGATATGCCATTATTCGTGTTAGCCCTTTGTCGAAAGAGTTTTTGTTTGAAGTTGCCTTATTCCCCATGTCATCACGGTTGCGTTTAACCTCTTAGAGTCGCAACTTAAGCAGGTAGCGTAATGCCTCTTCGCTATGCGACTGAGGGAACTAGGAGGAGGTCCCTCTATAAGTTATCATAGTAAATATGTGCAACTCTGCGGTCCACTTTTTGCAGCAAAAGTTCCGTAATGCAAGTATAATATTTTGTTTACCGTTACATAGAAATTCGCATGGTCTTACTTCAGATGGTATATTGTCGTTAAGATGGCCGAAAGATTCCTTAATGAAGATCAAACCTTTCTCAAAGAAGTCTTGTTTACACAAGTCTGGAGGAAAAACGTGCAGTTCTTCGTTTAGGCATATGCTAACAAAGGCTCCAATTTTTTTTGACAAATATCCAACTGAAGAACACAATTAGAAACATATGAACTGCACTCCTTTCCCAACAAAGCGCACCCCACGGGCAAGAAAACGGATCGCTGATTGTTTGTCTTTCTTCATATGGACTGTACTATGATCACACAGTTCATTTAGGAATTGGACGTCCTTTTTAACACAACGTCATTAATATGCCGGCATCAAGTGGCAGTTACCCGCTGATGAATACAATGGAAAAAACGCTTAATTCTTACCTTTGCATTCAAGAAACACAGTAAGCTGCCTTCATATTTCTGTCTTAATGGTTTATTGCATTATACTGGTGACGCAAATAATTTGAACATGCTGTGTTGGGCGTTGGGGGAGGGAGCGTTTGTAGGGGCTCATATTTTGGGCCTACCAGCGCTATTCCTGACGTCGTTACTGTGTGCGCTGTACCACAATGTCGCTATGATTGCACGTGCTCACGTAATCAAGTGCATTCATGTCAAAATGCACTTCCAAACTTTACCCATTCTTCTAAGGCTAAGCAAAACACCAGATGTACATATCAAATATAAAGGCCTTCATCAGTACATTTTTGAAGGTTGTATATGTTTCTATCTTTAGGGATTCACTTAGTCCGAACAAATTGAATATATGACTCACATATACTTTAATCCAATTTTTACAGACACCCCCTGTACTGTGTGAGTTAACGCTTTATTGGAACCTGGATTAGCATCACGACGATGGCGCAGGGGGTGCGCCATAGAAAACTTTCAAAGATGCTTTGCTTGATTATTGCACAGTGTCATTCCTTAGTTAAATTAAGCACAGTCTGATCATACACCGAAGGGACCATATATTGTTCACACATGCATGTTAGACATCTTCATTAGACATTTAAGCCAGTGTATTATCATTACACATTGAACGTACGCCGTCATCATCACATATTATGGATGGTTCACCATCATTTCACATTGGGGATACAACATCGTCATTACCCATTTAAGATAGCACATTGCACTTTTAAGATGGTACATCATCATTACACTTTTGGATACGGTCTATCATGACATACTCAAAAACGACAATATTGTCACATATTCAATCCAGTACATCGTTATTCCAGGTTGAAATAGTGCATCATTACACATTGCGAAACGTACGTAACCATTACACAGTGAATGCAGTAAATCGTTATTCCATCTTGAAGATAATGCATCGGAACCCCTTTAAAATAGTATTTAGTCATTACATATTATAACCTTGAAGTCTTTGCACCGTTTTTTTCCCTGTTTTGGAGGGAGGGGGAGGGGAGTGCAAAAATCGCAGTGAACATTTCAATTTTGATTGTGTAAGATAGATTGCACAGAGTTCACAGGGCAAAAAGATGTTTGGCCCGGATGGAAGGCCTTGGTTTGAATTTGTTGACAGTTACTAATAGCGGCCAGATGGCGCTGCATCCATTGATAAACTGGAAGTGGAAGAATCCTACAGCACACTGCAAATCAGATTCACTGTCTGCAGTGAATGGGGTCACGATTAGGGAACGTGATAATTTCCTTCTCATCAGGTGGCGCTACATGTATTTTACATAGAAAATCACTGTGTTCATTCCCAGCCAACCGTCTGTTTGCCTTACAAAAAATTTGCGTCTCAGCTCCTGAATATTACACGATTACATTGAATTTTTCCAGCGATGTTGGGACAAAACGACCTTTAGGAGGACTTGTCCGATGGTATACATAATGAAAAAAAAAAAAAAAAAAGACAACAAAAACAAAAAACAAAAAACAAAACAAACCCCCCCTCCAAAAAAAAAAGCTCACTGCATATTGAAGCATCCAGTTTTTGAGACAGATTGACGAATACGTGGTTAATGCATTATCTTCATGGTTAAGTGAACTGTGTAACTATAATAAGAATTGTATGAATTTCACACCCTTGATCTTCCAAAATGTAAATTGTACCTCATTCTCCAACCCACACAGTAATGCTCTCTGAAATCACGAGAAATTTGTAACAAAATATCCAATGGATGTACTTAAGAATACCCCCCCCCCCCAGGCTCTTTCCAGGACATCATTTGAAGCGGACACAAATTTAGGAGAACGTTTCTGACTATCTGATAGGAGTGACGATGTTAAAAATCCCAAATTTTAAAATTGTTCATGTTCTTGAGAAACATACACACACACACACACACACACACACACACACACACACACACACACACACACACACACACGCACGATATAACCAATTTTCCCCTATGAACTTCGCTCAGTCCTCACCAAATTAATGGCACTGGTACCTTCGTATGTCCTTAAATATATTAACAACACTTTATGATATAATATAACGCATTGTACTCCGGTGCCCTCCAATAAGTTTTCCTCATACGCAATCCTTAAAACATGATCTTCAATGGACATCAGGCTAATAATATCTACTTCAAAGGCCCTTGTATGAACACTATTCTGTGAACATCTGGCCATAATGAAAACACAATATGTAATGCTATCAAGAGACCCAGTCGCCAGGCAAATACATCTGGCTTCATGTTTAAATATGAAACCGCAGAATATTTATTCTATCAGCCATATTTATTGTCATTCAGGACCATTCAAAAGTTATACTTTAATTTCTTCAGGCAATAAACTCTCTGTTTATTCAAAGTCTACTTCCATTATGTGTCGACGCTAAACATAAGTATGCATGGGGTCTTGAAAAAGATTGCAATTATGTTATCCTAAAACTAAACAATTTGGTATTGACGCACCCACGTTTCTAGTCTGTTCGTGGGATGTTAGTCTTTCCAGCAGTCAGACGTATCCGTTCTAGAAATTTTGCTGAAACTGCTATCTATCTATCTATCTATCTATCAATCTATCTATCTATCTATCTATCTATCTATCTATCTATCTATCTATCTATCTATCTATCTATCTATCTATCTATCTATCTATCTATCTATCTATCTATCTATCTATCTATCTATCTATCTATCTATCTATCTATCTATCTATCTATCTATCTATCTATCTATCCATCCATCACTCCATCCATCCATCCATCCATCCATCCATTCAACGATCGATCAATCTATCTATCGAGCTATCTATCTATCTATCTATCTATCTATCTATCTATCTATCTATCTATCTATCTATCTATCTATCTGTCTGTCTGTGTGTGTGTTTGCGTAAAAAATCGCTGAGTTCGAAGGGCAAAAAAAGATGTGCAGGCCTTTAAGTTGTTCGAAGTGCCTTCGATTGTGCCCAGGTTACATATTTGACTGATGTCAAAGGAAACATGAAATATAAAATGATGATGATGATAATAATAATAATAATAATAATAATAATAATAATAATAATAATAATAATAATAATAATAATAATAATAATAATAATAATATTCTTAATAATAATAATAATAATAATAATAATAATAATAATAATAATGATAATAATAATAATAATAATAATAATGTTTCAAGCTGCCCTTTCCTTATTAAAATTGATCGACTCTGGCGGAAAGATTGTATCGAGAAAGTGGCCATCGTGTGCCGTTATTTTGCAGTTTAGTAAACTCAAACACTGTAGTTTATTTCAACTTGTCTGCAGCGAGGGTTAACTTGAGCCGGGGAACGGGCATAGCTGAATAGCTACCGTTGTTTGATGAAACAGCACAGCCGAGTCCCGGTTGATATTTATTTTATCGAGAAAGTGGCCGTCATGTGCCGTTATTTTGCAGTGAAGTCAACTCAAAAACAGCAATTTATTTCAACTTGTTTTTTGTGGGTAGACTTGGGCCGGGGAAGCAGCATAACAACACAAAGTTTAATACAGCATAGCCACATTTGTTGTTCGGTGAAACAGCATAGGCTATAGCCCCGCTTGTTCCTGTGATCGCTGTCGTAATAGTTGCTAGGTTCCAGGTGTCCGTTCTCTGAATTACCGAGGCAAATGGTCGTTAAAGTACTTTTAAAACGTGAGTTACTATCTTAACTCTAACCTGC
The DNA here is from genome assembly GCA_964020975.1 of Hermodice carunculata. Classification (NCBI taxonomy): domain Eukaryota; kingdom Metazoa; phylum Annelida; class Polychaeta; order Eunicida; family Amphinomidae; genus Hermodice; species Hermodice carunculata. Next base: position 63,874,027 of record OZ026617.1, read on the forward strand.
CTGCTTGGTTGAGTCTGAAACAGTAATCATCGTTAGTCACAAATCCACATGCGATACGATAGACCTTGCCGGCACGTGGCGAGCCCCATTTTGAACATTGCGGGACAGTCGCACAAAAAAACAAAAAAACAAAAACAAAAACAAAAAAACACAAAAAAATTGATTTGGATATCAAAGTAAATCGCGGCCACAGCATATAGCATATCATAATTGATGCTCTGATACATTTTTAAAATAATTATATTCTTTTGGTTGCATATATCATAAACCCTTCCCCCAGATTATCCAAATAATTATCTTCATTTACTACAAACCATTGGGTGCAGAACCACAATTTTCAAAATGGCAGCCATTATGGGTTGGTCCCGATTCGATATTTTGAAGAGGTAGTATCCAAATATATGTGTGATAAGTGTTAAGGGAAGATTGATTTGCCGAATGCATGTAATGAACAATATATAGTGGGACTTTTCAAGAGTGAGCATGACCTAAAAATGTATATAGAATACCATGCAATTAGCAGTTGTAGGCAGCGCTTCGCCACAGAATAGGGATTTTGTATCAGACACCTAGTCACCCCAGGCCATGAATTAAGTGGCACCGCTTGTTCCACCTGCCAAACCCCCTGTTGAGTGAAAGATAGAGCTTATGGGAGAAGGTTTCCCCGATAGTGGATACAGATCTGAATATACCGGTGGGTTTTTATATAAGTGGTAAACAGCTATTGTTAACTGCCAGATGGTGCTGCAACCATTGATGAACCGGAAGTGGATGAATTCTACAGCACACTGCAAATCAGATTTACTGCTTGCAATGGATGAGGTCACGGTGTGGAAATAGCTGAGCATCAGCGCTATCTTGGGAACGTGATTTTTCTTCTTCTTCAGTTGGGGCTGCATGTATTTTACATTCAAAACCGTTGCATTTATCCGTAGCCAAGCGTCTGTTTGCCCTACAGCC